>JAUELU010000026.1:6283981-6313503 GCA_032357145.1 Evasterias troschelii | reverse complement strand
CTGAGACTGAGACTGAGACTTGTGAGAGAGTGGTGGTCACACACTGAGTACTGACCCAGACTTTGACTGAGTATTTTAAAACCCTTTGGCTCTAGGCTTAACACTTTCCTTACCATTAGTCCACTGGCACTGCACTCACACCCCCTTTTCAAAAAATGACTAGTCAACCAAGATTACATGTACACCCCCCCCCAACTCAGAGTGTAAAGTATTTGTTAATAAAGCTGGATAATAGAAAAATAGTAAAAAGTATAGTTTATCTTGAGCCAATGGCTCATCGGCCGGTTGTTACATGAAATGCGGTTAAACAACTGAGAGTACTATGTATACGTGTGTATTTCTGTTCCTTCTGGACAAGATGCCAGTCCGTCGCAAGTTACTCCCCAGCTCCAACCGGTACTCGTGTGTACTCCTTGGTTAAGAGAAGCAACTATTATAACAGTACCTAGCTCAAGGACACGTGTCACGACTGACCATGCCATTATTCCAACTCGCATTCTGTAGCCTATAGTACAGAACTTAAGTCCATCGCTCTAGACTGCTCGGCTACGACACCCCAAAGCTTGTATGCAGTTTTTGTCTTTGTTCACTCTCCATAGTGAAGCTCACAATTGGTTTGAAAGAAAAAAATCAGATTCAAATTATCATTATTTTTTAAATTTTATGAGGCTTAATTGTATTCTTACTGGCAGTGTAAAAAGCTGATTTGCTATTAGGACTCGGCTGCAAAGGTGTCAAACCGAGTTTTGTACGATTTAGTGCTTCATACTTTGAGTTGTCAAACAATACGGCAAACCAGTGGTTGTTGTCAAAACAATTGGGAAAAGAGAAGGTTGCTCCATCACAACTCTTCTTATCAATGCTAATCGCATCCCCCTGTTAAATTGAGTCCTCAGTATCCTGAGATTAAAATATATATTTAGCCAATTTAATCGTGAAAATTAGGGCATGTTGTGGACCGAGTTATATATCTTTTTAGATGCATTGTTTGCTCTCCTGGTGCTATCTCTCTCTCTTATCCTGTATTATGTCAGTACTCAAATTCCAAATTCCGCTGCTGTGTTGTCTTTATGGAGGATGTGACATGAACTTCATCGCCTCAGGTGATCCGAAAGTTTGTTAACCCCTTTACTGACTTCTGAGCGAGTTGATAATAATAATGCACAGTCAGGGTTTGCCCTTAAATATTTAAGTGACTAGCCAGCACGACCAGAACTTTATGTAGCTTGTCTTTTCACTTGACCACTCCGGCCACGGAAATAACAAAAACTATGGAACAGTTGCCTAACACAAAAGCTACAAGGAAATTGAAGACAATGTTTTGTAAAAGAGAGAGAAGGATATCACTTCACATTTCTCTTGAACTGGAATAGATTGTAAGGTGGGTCATTCCATGCCAACTCACCTAGAGGGTTGACCGTGACCGACTCAGTTTTTTTTCTTAATTTCTTTAAAGAATCCTCTATAGGTGTTATGAACACGTTCAAAATTTACAAAAAGTCCCTCACGTCAGTACAATTTTAGGTTCTTGGGGACCCCTTACACAAGAAGTAAATGTTGTATTGTGACAGTAGATTTTGGTAATTTGGGCACCAGTCATCATAAATGTGAATTATCAGAGGTTCTTATCTTAATTTTGAGATGTGGGCCTCTGAGATTGCCCAAAACTCATCGCAACATTTTGGGTGAAAAAATGGGCAGGGCTACAATGTTGAAGGGGTGGTATCTTAAAAACAAAAAAGATTTGGCGTGTGTTTATTACACCTATAGAGGATTCTTAAAAAAAAATAAGAAAAAATTCTGCCTCTGTCAATTTTTTAAAAATTTAGGTGAGTTGGCG
Source organism: Evasterias troschelii (assembly GCA_032357145.1). Lineage (NCBI taxonomy): Eukaryota > Metazoa > Echinodermata > Asteroidea > Forcipulatida > Asteriidae > Evasterias > Evasterias troschelii. The sequence goes on along the minus strand of JAUELU010000026.1, from coordinate 6,311,663 downwards.
TGGAATGACCCAGGTACAGAATGAGAATACAGTGACTAGGGATTTCCAAATGCAGCAGCACAGAGGAAAATATTCATAGAAAGTCTCACAGTACTGACCTTTGGAACAAATAAAGAAAAAGGATAAGAAGATGCAACAGAACATGTGCTGCAAGTGAAGGTGGTCTTATTTTTAAAATGGTGTGAAAGTTCAGGGCTTCGAACACAACTATTGTCACAATTTATTTAGTTTATCAACCCTTTTTCACCTCTCCAGGATAACTAAGTGATGTAGAGCATCTCACCCAAACCAGCCACCATGAATTACGTTGGGCGGCTTCTGTCCAGCTTCAAGACCTTCTACAGCGAGATCAACACAGCTACGCTGACCGGCGCCATCGATGTCATCGTCGTCGAGCAGGAGGATGGGTCGCTGCTGTGCTCGCCGTTTCACGTCCGCTTTGGCAAGATGGGAGTGCTTCGCAGTAGGGAGAAGTGTGTAAGTATTGAATGGATCATCCTCCAGGATTAAACAGAAGACTCGCTGTTGACTCTTTGTTGGCTCGCTATGACGGGCTGTTGACTTGTTGTTGACTCGCTGTTGACTGGCTGTTAACTGGCTGTTGACTCTTTGTTGACTTGTTGACTCGCTGATTGACTGGCTGTTGACTGGCTGTTGACTGGCTGTTGACTCTTTGGTGACTTGTTGTTGACTCGCTGATTGACTGGCTGTTGACTGGCTGTTGACTCTTTGTTGACTCATTGTTGACTCGCTGATTGACTGGCTGTTGACTGGCTGTTGACTGGCTGTTGACTGGCTGTTGCCTTGTTGTTGACTCGCTGATTGACTGGCTGTTAACTGGCTGTTGACTCTTTGTTGACTTGTTGTTGACTTGCTGATTGACTGGCTGTTGACTGGCTGTTGACTCTTTGTTGCCTTGTTGTTGACTCACTGATTGACTGCTGTTGAGTGGCAGTTGACTGGCTGTTGAGTGGCTGTTGACTGGCTGTTGACTGGCTGTTGACTTGTTGTTGACTCGCTGATTGACTCGCTGATTGACTGGCAGTTGACTCGCTGTTGACTCGCTGTTGACTCGCTGTTGACTGGCTGTTTACTGGCTGTTGACTCGCTGATTGACTGGCTGTTGACTTGCTGTTGACTGGCTGTTGACTGGCTGTTGACTGGCTGTTGACTGGCTGTTGACTCCCCGTCGACTGGCTGTTGACTAGCTGTTGACTCCCCGTCGACTGGCTGTTGACTAGCTGTTGACTCTCTGTTGACTCTCTGTTGACTTGCAGTTGACTTGCAGTTGACTTGCAGTTGACTTGCAGTTGACTGTTGAATAATGTCTGGTAGAGTGACTTGCTTGCTTACAATTTGTATCCCTCAGATTAAAGAGACATGATTTGGGGCAAGCTGTTGCATAGTTGCATAGAACACACAATTCTGAATGAATATTGTATGGCACAATAGTAATATGGATTTGTTCATGTGGAGGTTGCTATACAAAAAGCCTGCCTGGAACTATTTGACATGGCAACTGTCTCTAGTCTGAGGATTTAAAATTGAAGTGGTAACTTGTGACTAAAGCAAGTCAGTGTACCAGACATTCCTCAAATCTGCTTTGTAAATGGCTTATTAAGGCCCCCGTGAACTTCTTACCTTAAATTTGTCCACCTGCATTCAGCAGTTGTTTGATACAGCATAGATATAATAATAATAATATCCAATTCTTTTAGCGCCTTTTACAATAACGTCTCAATGCGCTTATACAGGGAGAGCGTCTTATTTAAACAAATTCAAATTGTGGTTTCCAGAAGCCAGCCAGACAGACACTGGTCTAGCAAAGAACCATGCCAAGATTGCATCATAATATGATAAACTCTTTCCCAGCCATGAAATGCACTATGAATTCAACACGCCATCAAAAAGCCATGTCTTAGAACAAGCCTGAGATCACCTACAGCATCAGACCTAGTGTACTATGTATACAGTGGGTCATACTACCGGTTTTAAATTCCTGTCGCCCTAGGCCATGTGCTTTTGATCAACCCCGGAGCCTTACTGGGTTGTGCTGTGAAACTTGGCGAAATGTCAACCCTCAAACATATTCCAGGGGTTCATGGCGGGTTCAAGTATTTTTAAGGTAGTAATGTGTTTGGCAGCATTGGTTGGTGATAAGTCACTCAAAAGCTAGCATTCTTTTCCAAAGCTGGGATAACTTACCACATGTAGAAATGTTGTAAACGCATTCCTCAAAGCCCCAGAATTAGACAGAGTTCAAATTCTGTGGTTACTGGTTTTGACCCTCGGAGTGCCCCTCAGACACTCTGGTATTTTTTAAAGTGTCACTTATCCCAGAAAAGTTGACTTACCCTTGTTCATGTCATGTTAGTTTCCCTTGTGGTTAATTGCTTTCATGTTTATTTTTCGCAAATGTGCCACAGACAATGCGCAAAGTACATGTACATTCATGCAAAATTCGGTGTCTACACTGTACATGGCTGATAGACAAGAGATAATGTTGGGATTCTGACAAATAAATGTTCAGTTTTCAATTATTGTACATTATATGTAAGCAACAACTTGTCATTGTTTTTGTTGTTTTCATGCAATATACATTGCAGTTGGGGTTTATAAAAACAGAAACATGCAGGCCTACACCGTATAATTGCTTAAAATTTCTCCCTAAATGTTGGGGTCAAATCGCCCCCAAAATGGCGTACATTGTAGATGTACATCTTTAATACTGATCTGCTGGCCAAATGTCAGCATTAAACACATTCCAGAAACGCAATACATTTTGTCCAATTATTTCATCCGACTAGTTCACTGACTTCTATGCTATTAACCACTGACAGCACATACCGGTGATATTCAATGGCAAATTGTTTGCATTAATACTGTGTTTGTACACATGTGCTTGTCGTGTTGGTCTTTCTGTGCCTCATTGCTTAGTGTGTATGTCTATCCAATGAAGCCATTGGGTTTGTAAGACCAGTGCCTATCTTTATCCTTACGTATAGAGACAGGGGGACCACTCCAGCAGAGCTGCCAACACTCTCTGATTCTTCAGACAGTTCTCTGAAAATAAAACAAAACTTTCCATGTTCTGATGAACAAATTTGAAAAAAGGGAAACTTTCCCTATCTTGAATGTCATTCTACATGTAGATATATTATCTCCCTGATTGTTGCACAAAATCTCCCTGATTGCAAGATGCAAATATCGGCAGCTCTTGCAATAATAATAATTTGAAGATATTTGTTTGGTAATGACTCTTAAAATTAATGGCAATCAAAACTGATTGGTTAGAAATACAGCAGCTTATGATTGTATAAAGCATATTGAGAAACATTTCACTTCGAAGTAATGTACATTAGTTATGCAAAAAATATATATTGTTTTTCAAGTTGATAAGAGTTTCTGCTTGTTGGTCTCCTCATCCAGGTGTACATTGAGATCAACGGTGAACAGGTCGATCTTCACATGAAGCTGGGAGAGAATGGAGAGGCCTTCTTCCTAGAAGAGGCTGCAGTGGAGGTTAGTTGCACCAACTAATCCAGGGCTTGAAATTCACACTGGACCTCGGGCCAGAGACCAGTGTTTTTGGCATTTTGACCAGGGCCCAGTTTATTAAAGCTGTTAAAAGCAAAAAATACTGCTTAGAAAAACTCTACGCTAAGCAAAAAAATGATTGGGGTACCAGTCAAAACAGTCTAAACTTTATGGAATTTTGACTGGTAACCAGTTTCTGCTAAGCCATATTTGTCTGTGCTTAGCAATTCATTGTGCTTACATGATTTATGAAATTGGGCCCAGTAATCTCATGACTGAACAAGTCCAGCTGTCTTGTGATTTTGTTTAAATGTTGACTTTCAGTCTGAACCAAATTTATGTTTATTATGGAAGAATACTAAATCCATAAAACAAATGAGATCAATCTTCTCTAAGTGCTTGTTCAAATTAAAAGTTTAAACTGTGTCACAGGTATTTTTTTTTGCATTTCAATTCTAGTCAATTGTAAAAAACATTATGGTCCTTGTAAAAATGTTGAGTTACAAGCCCTGCAGTCCTGTGGATTTTCCTTCCTAATTTAAGCCCTGTTGTGCTACATGGAGTAAATTTTACAAAATAAATTTTACAGAGGTCTATTTTGAAAAGTGGCTTGCCTAAGGCTCTGTCTGCCTATTTGAAGCCTGTTTCAAAATTACAGACGGATCCTAAGCCTTAGCCGATGTACTGAAATGAAACATGTTCCATTCAACTCGGCTTTGCCTCAGTAGAACATTCCATCTTTCAACTCATGAAAACATTCTCACTATTGCACCACTTCATTATTTGTAGCAAACTATGAGACGATTTTTTCTCTCTTTCCTATCAGGATAAAGTACCCGCTCATCTTTGCTCCTCCCCGCTGCTGTCTACCATTGCCTTAATGGAGGACGGGATAAAGCGTCTTCATGCTGAAGCCAGCAGCATCCGCAGTGAGACAGAGAGCAGCAAGGAATCAGACGCAAGTCTCGGAAAAGACCTCACCTTAGACAACAAACTGACCAGCTCTGGTGAAATGTCTGACCTGAAGGAGAAGGACGCTGTCTTGGATGACGGGAAGCAACCCGAATTGGACCACTTGATTGTAGATATGACAGAACCGGCTAACGGTGAACAGATCAAGATTAAAGTGGAAACTGAAGCGGCAGAAGGGAAGAGCAAGAAGCTGCTCCATTTTGAGGGCGTAAACAGAGCAGCAGACGTGGACGTCGAGAACGTGTGTGAGGAAGAACTGACCCAGCTAAAGAGCAACTCCTCTTCCGCTAAAGACACTCTGATCAGGATCGAAAGCGAAACCAAATCAAGCCGACGGGGAAAGCTGACCAAGAAACGGCGGCGGAAAGGCATGACAGCCAAACCTGCCCGGTCAGACAAACAGGAGGCAGAGACGCTCGCTGCGGCGAAATCCTCACTCAGTCGACGCCTGATGAACCTCTCTGAGTCCAGTACCTCATCGTCGCAGCATTCTGACGATGAGATTTTTCAGATCGAGGATGTGTCTGAGGAGGAGGAGGTGGAAAGGGGGATTGCTCTGAGGTCATTCAAGCCAATGGTCAAGAGTGACGTTTGGGGTGAAGTTTGCAGCGAGATGCTGAAAGTCAATATTCCCCAACACCCGCTGTCAGATGGTGATGTCACCCCTTCACCTCTCAGGTATTTCAAAAATAATCTTCAATTGAAACTGTGTGCTTCTTGCAGTACATTCTAGCTTTTAATACTTGGTTCACATAAAGGACACTTGTGACTAAAAGCAAGTCATTATCTACCCAACAATAATGGCTCGTTTCAAAAATATACTTTCAGATTTTAAGCTGTTTTAAAGTGGACTGTTTTAGACCTTTGTATCTTTTCTCAAATTGTTTTTCTCATTTCAAGGATTTTCTCAAACTCTCCTTGATCATTCACATTTTCTTGGAATAAATAAAGCCATCACTATTAAGAGATTTGTTTAGGTACAAGCCCTGCGGGTTTGTGGATTTTTTCCACCAAATTCGATCCCTTCAAGTCATTTTCAGGACTTTTCACATATAAGGCAAATCTCATCCCTGATGCAACTCAAAAAAAAAAAAAAATTGTTTTCCCTGATGCAACACAACAAAACACCTGTTTTTCCTGACGCAACACAACAACAACAACAAAAAACCTGTTTTCCCTGAAATTTGCAGCCCTGTATGTACAAGACCTCCGACACCAAAGAGCGACACAGAGTTAGAGACCTCCAGGCAGACCAGAGGTCGGGCAGCGTCTGGTCACATCCTATCCTCAAGTAGCACCGAGAAGATAGAGTGGAATTGGGGTGAACTTCCAGAGGTAAGAATAAAAGTCCATCTTCTAAGAAAATTTGATTTAAGCTTGCTGCTGGTGAGTGGGTTGCAACAGCAGCATTTTACTAACCTGGTAGTGAAAGTATAGAGGTTTTTTAACAATGCACAGACTACATTGTAAATCGGGGGAGATCGGGTCTGCTATGAGAAAAACAAATATTTTCAGTGCATCTCAAATTCAAGCCAATACAATTTTGATGTTTTTATTTTAAATTTGAGGCCAACAATCTCATTATTGGCTACTTGTTGTATAAAACTGTTTTTGTATAAATAGGCAACATTTTTTGAACTAATTTAAAAACCACAACAACCCGCACAACAAAAAAGTCGATGGAGATCTTGTTCAAGAAATTTTTTTTACAGACAGTGACCAGAGCCCAATGTCAGGACTCTGCCTACCGCGTTTAATTGCGTTTATGGACCATAGAATTATGTGCTGTACAAATACCGTAATCTAAGAATTGTGCAGTAAGCAGAGCCATGGTTTGATACTCTTCAAGAAAACTTATACTTAAATCGTTTCCCTCCAAAATATTGGAAATATTGCATACATGTCTGAAAATGAGCATCTATGAAGTTGATTTAGGGCAGAGCCTAAGGAACCCTGCTAGTTTGAAAAACGGACTTTCGATCAAGGCCAACTTGTTAATTAAAACACAATCTTACTGGGATTGAAAATGAGGCTTGTCAGTCAAATTAGACTGGCCCCTTTGTCACTGACGGCTTGTCTGTTTGACATCATAAGGGTAGTGTTTGAGGAACAATACTTGAATTTTTCCCCCCTCTCGTTCTATTTGCTGCTACAAGCTAAGCTCCATATATTTGTCCCTCTGAATATTTGTTGGTGCTGTAAAGCCTTCTTTTTCAAATACCTATAATTCATTGCTATTTAATAGCAAAAAAAGGATTCACGATTCTTCTGGAAAGACAAGATATGCTCCTTGCAAGTTATTTTTGTTGCCGGTATTTGGGAAAGCAGCATCTAAAAACTTGTTCTAATTTTGCTTTTATTTTTGTCTGGGATCAGTTGCAGGGTATGTCTAATATTCTTTACTAACTTGACCACGTTAACCGGAATTCTTGCCTCCCATTTTAGCGCCGCTTGTCAAGAACTCCTTTGATCTCTGCTGATGATGAGGTTTTTGAGGTATTGCCTTCAGATTTCACCCCCACCTTCTTCCTCATGTGGATGTTACAGCCCTCTACCCCCTCCCTCCCCCCACCTTGTTAATTTTGTTAACCTTACTCTTGTGCATGTGTTCTTTGAATTGCCATTTGCATTTTGTGGTTTGAGGCAGTCTGCAATTTCCAAAGAGGGTGTGTCAGAGATTTAAATTCAGGGTGTACTCTTGGTAATTACTCCACAAGTTAACGACCATAAAAACATCATTGATAAAGAGCACTGGAGTGATGTTGATATTTGTTAAAAACCACACACTTTAAAGTAATATGTAGTTTTGGAGAAAGAGGTAATTTTCACCCCCAAAATTTGAATCCAAGATAGGCTTCAGGCATGATGCCTTTCTGAGATATCTGAAAGCACAGAATTCTATTTATAACAAAGAGTGTTTTTTTTCAATTCTTTTCTTGCAACTTCGATGACCAATTGAGCCCAAATGTATACAGTTTTGTTATTTCATGCACCAAGTAAAGGATACTGGCCTTTGACAATTACCAAATGTGTACCCTGCCTTTAATGAGTTTGAAAGTGAATTTCAAGGAGTCAGTGGTGATTACTAAAAATGCAGAAAACATTTCAAAAATACCTTTTTATTTATTTTTTCCTGGTGCATACAAATGTTTAGTTTCAGCGAAAGGCTTTAAAAACAAACACCAAAATTAGCAGAATTTTGTAAAATTTATTTTAACTTAATTTAATTCACCTCTGAACTCCCTGTAAACTGGAAATTGCATTGTTTCCAACCGTGACCAGATTGTTGTGAGTGTTTGATTATGCTCTTGCTCTCAGTTGATATTTCTTCCTTTTATCAAGACTGACCTTTCAAAATTCTTGTTTTAAAAGGGTTCCTTTTTATCAATTCTGCTTGTTCCACGCTTACATTGTCATTGTGTTGACATCCATCTATTTATGATTGGAGACACAAAAGTCTACCACTTTACCGTTATGTTAGGAGTTTTTCCAATAGTTGTAACTTCTCTTCGGAGTACAATGTAACTGAAACCACCCATAAGTATTATTACAAAAAAAAAACTATTTAATTGGAAAAGCTGCTAACAATCATGATGGGTGTGCCCGATCCCATGTAAAGCATGGTAGTGCCACTCCTCGGTCGTAAAGAAACATACGAAACATTCTGTTGGATTTTGATTGGTTGGGGGATGGTTACTCAATACCCCCCTCGTCTGCTTCTGGTTTTTACCTTTGCATGAGTTCTTTAATCGTGAATTTCATTCGTTGCAATTTTTTCTCTCAAAACATTTCAATCAGCTTGCTTCAAACTTCATTGTTGTTGTGAGTGCAGTGTTGAATTTGATATAATATAAGTCATTACTATACATAATATGCCACTTCTTAACATTGTACATTGTGTGCAATCAAACTGTAACTCAAATGTTGTCATTTGTCATATTTTCTGCGACATATGATCATGCAGCCTAAACAAGATTTCTAACAAAACCCTAAAAAGACTTAGTTTTGTCTGGCCAGAGACCCTCCCATGTCCTCCAAAAGCAGCCGCTCTTTTGCAACTAACTACATTGTACACCTTAGTTTTGACATGATAAGATCGGTGTTACTGGCCCTCTGTTGGCCTGGAATTACACATGGTCTCTGTTGCCCCTGATCTTGGCCTTGGTGCTCCTTATAAAGTTTCCAATAGACTTTAAGATTTTCCGTTGGAAGAGCTTTTTCTAAAATGAATATGGACTTACCCTCTCAGAGATGAAATTCCAGGCCTGCAATGAAAAAAACTTGTTGTTTGGGTCTGCAGTACTGCAAAGTCGGACCACTTTCTGAAAAAGATTTTGGAGGATATGTGAGCGTTAAGATTAAACCTTAAACACGATCACACAGTAAGGATTGTGGCAACCACCACTGCTCTTAGAAAGATAATCCATGCAAACCTTGTTGTACCTTGCAAAGATGTGTACAATATTCTTTGATTGCTCTGCACCTGTTTGAATGTTCCTCACATGATGAGAACCGCATTTAAAGCTTGTTACTAACAGTTTTGCTGAATAGTTGTATTTGACTAACTGTGAGTGTGAACCTGTCATGTATTTTTCATTTTCAGTGATATGAAATCCGTTTTCACATTGTCCTTTTGTGGAGGATTGACCCAATTTCAAAACTAATTGATTAGTTTTGAAAAATTGGATCATGGCTACAACAAATGAAGTGGATGGTCAATATGTTCATTGTGTGAAATTGGACCATGCTGGCCATGCTTAATACACAGGGACGAGAAACTCAGCCTGGTGAAGAAAATCAGCCAATATTTTGTCCACATGTAAAAAAATTCCTTCCCCTTCGATCTACTTCTCTGGTGCTCATAGCACTGTTTCTAAAAGCTCTAGGGGGTTTACCAAAAGGCAGAAATACCATCATTTCAAAACCCTCATAAAATTTCAGACTTTTTTGTCAGCAATGACTATCACCCCTGGTTTCAACATGTTCATTGGTGTGTGGAGAGTTATCACTGTTCAAAGTCCCGCTTCCATTACAAAGAATCAGTACTAGTTTTTGATCTAACAGATCTGTCAACCATTTTTTTCTCTTTTAGAACAGTGCTCCCTCTGCACTTCTTTGGACATGCGGACTATGAGTCTCGCTCATATTCAAACATTTTTGGGACCACTTTGGTCCCACGTAAATTACGTTAACGCAAGAAGGAAACAAGCTTGTGCACTAAAACGGCTCTAGTTTAGCGAGACTTGCACAATCTATTGACACTTCAGAGACCAAAAACAGCTACAAGATTTGACACTGCCAGTTCTGATACTTCATTAACGTAGGGGCAAGGCGGTGTAAGGCGGTGTGCCCTCTTAGCTGAGGGCACCCATGTGAAGGAAATTTCAGTGAAGTATTTCAAAGGGCACCAAGGCAGTGACTCCAGGGACCCCAGGTGTGAAAACCCACACAAAAGTCTTATAATAAACGCCCTGTCCTGAGTTGACATTTTCAAATGTTTAACATCTAGTATAGTTTCTAAAACAACACCTGATTTCTTTTTTAAATGAATTTTTCCTAGACATTTTTACTAAACAAGTGCCAGTACAGAAATCAACAACGTAAACAACCTCTGGGGGTTCAGTGATAACTAACACAAAGAAAAGTGGTATCAAAGAGTTATTGTCCAACCCCTGTTTATACCATATTTCTTATATAACAAACAAAAACGTAGCTTAAAGTGTAAACATTTTGCATGTATCTTGCAGAATGTTGCAAGATTACCAAAATTATTGCTTGTTTAATGTTTGACATACATGATCTGGATTGAAGATGTTAGTTTTGTGCTGCAGTTTGTGTGATATGCCATCTTTGATGTTTCAAGGTGCAACTTCATATTAGTTGGTAGTCGAGAAAAACAATTAACGTCTTGTTGGCTCAGTCCTTCATTGCAATTTCATATCCATAATGATCACAAGATTGTTCAGTAAAAAAATGATACACAAATAAATGTTTCCCTTGGAAAATGAATGTTTCTTTTCAGCAAAACAAACACTTTTGAGACCACTCATGATCAATAAAATCCATTTACCAGGAGCTCCAAAAAGGAATTTCCTGAAGTCCCTCCAATCTGCACTAATGACCTGATAGTCCTGAGCCGACAGTTTGTGATTCCGGCTCTATTCATCCTCAGGATTGCTGTTCATTTGCTCATATTATAACCACAAATTTTAAGGGTGAAATTACCTGTTGAAAATAACCTCATAATCCAGACAAAGTGCCCTGCTTCATTTCCTTCAAACACATCTTATAACCATAATCATGGCTCGAAATTAACACTGGACCACAGGCCCGGGCCAGTCATTTTAGCGGCTGGCCAGTACAAGCCTATAATTACATTAAGACCATGTCCTCTGTTGCACTGGTCTTGGCCTTGATGCATCTTCACAAGTTTTCTGTAGACTTCAAAGATTTTCCTTTTAAAGTGCCCGTTACAAAATGAAAATGGCCTAGCCCTCTCAAATGTAAAAATTCCAGACCTGCAGTAAACTAACGACTTCACAAGGCTGGCGATTTTGTATGTTTCAATTGAAGAATGATACCCTAATCTGTAGTGTCTTTAACTAAAAAAAGTTGTTCAATTGTTGACTTTGAATCTCAAATATCTTACAGAAGCAAACAAGTCTCTAAATAACAAATGTGATAAATCTTTTCTTAGGTTTGTTCAAATAATTTTTTTAAAATATGTTAACTGTTTTTTTTATTTTGTTCTCCTTCTCATTTTAATTCTTATGTGTTGTCAAATAATTATTGCAAAGTTTGAGCTACAATTCTTGCAGTCTTTTCACATGCTCATACTCTCCACTCTTCTGTAATTGCAGTCCTTGGCCAATCTCAAGAACAAGGACGACGATAAGCCATCTAAGGAGGAAGGAGGGGAAGCGGACCTGGAGAGCCAGAAGACTGGGGAGACCAAAACGTCCGTGTGGAGTAAGCTGAACGTCTTCAGGAACATCCAGCACAGTCAAGGGATAGAGAAGGGGATGTACCTCCAGGATTTAGCGTCGGAAGAGATCGACCCGGAGGTGTATGCCTTATACTTCCCTGAAAGGTGAGTCCCACGCTGAAAAATATTACTATGAGATAGACTCTCTTGTCTTTCACTGCAGTACAATTTTTAGTCATTATATTCGTCCTACATTAGTCTCCTGATGATGACTAGAGCAAGCTAGTTGAAACATTGAGACCAATTAAGAACTCACTCCGAAGCAGTGAAGTAAATAACGAGAAGTCCCCTCAATCAACTAAGTGAAAGTAGTAGTCCTGGCCGATTTCCTACCTTCTGCCCAGGTAGTAGTTAATAAGCAGGACAGTTCTTTTCAGAACTGAGAAGTCTCCCAATTTCCGAATAAAACAACTCCACGGCAGTAGAACAGCAAGATAAGTTCTTAAAGAACAAAATCTACCTAGCAATTATTCACATGGTGTTATTGCAAACCAAATACACATTGGTACCTTAACCATGCAATGCCTCAAATCCCAGAAACATAAGTCTGATTTCTGATTTTATTTGCCCGTGGGGGGAAAAAACCCTGAAAAATTGTGATGGAATAGCCTGAAATGTCTAGAAAGCCTTCACCATTTCATGATGTGGACATGTAGGTCAACACCTGTACTTGATAACTATTATTATTTTTGTTTCCATGCCTGGTACATGAGGAGTGTGTTAAAGTATGGGAACATTGGAGGGTTGATACCTTCTGCCCCATATAAGGCATGGTATAGGACACTCCTTCCACTCCACGGTTACTATAAATTTGTGTCTCTGTTTTTGTGTGTCCATCTTCAAGGGCGGAGAATTCCAGTAGAATTGAAGCTCTCCGTGATGAGGATAAGTCGTCAGATCTAGGGGCATCCCTCCCGCAATCTCCCAACACTGTAGAGGAAGTCTCCATCGACATAGAATATGAAGAGGAAACTAGGTATGTTAGCTTTGTCAGGAGTTGTTTTCATTCATTCATATGGGTTTTTATAAAAAATACTAAGATGTAAGATGTAGGGTATTTGTTTTATAGACTTGGTTTATGGTAGGTTTATCCTCTTAAAACTTTGTTGAGGGAACTTGACGAGGAAGTCAGGCGAGCGTCGTCTGGTAATGTATACTGTGAATTGTGTAATGGTTTGGGTTGACGTAGCCTATGGCTAACTGTCCTTGCAAATTTGATGAGATTTGGAGTCTATCACAGATTGTGGTAAATTATTCCACAATTTCATTGCTTTTAGGCAGAAAGAGTGTTTATAGACTGTAAATGAATTGCAGGAAAATTTGAATTGATTATAACCCTTTCTTGACCTCTGTGGTTCAGGAAAAACATACATGGGTACATACCCTTCTTTGGACACATTGTTAGACATTTTGTATACTGTTGAGATGTAATCAGTCATTCATTTCTTTTATTAGAAATACTACATGTAACAATTCCAGTGACAAAAATATTCAGTTTACAAAGAGTGACATCAAAAAGTAATGTATATTAAAATAAATTGGAGATAAAACATAAGGCAAATTTAATTAGGATCTTGTTGATAAATGAAAAAAATCTTAGCTGGGAAAACCCCCCCCGTAATTCCCCCCTACCCTCCATGGGTTAGAAGTAAAGCTGACTATAAAATTCAAAACCTGCTTGTACTCTGCAGTGAATCTTCAATGGATCTACAGATGTCCCTGTGTGGAGGATTGAAAGATGAAGACGACACTGTCCCTCATGGTAAGTAGGAAATGAATAAAACGTACCAGTTTGTTGGGCCCTTAAGGGGACACGTTGCCTTCAACTCTCATGACATTTTACTGTTTGGAGGTGTTCTTTATCCTTATTAAGAGTTGTTCTTGCAATAAAACACCTTTAATGTGTAATAATTAGTGAGTGGTGATTAAAAAAACAACATTGGCCTCTGACTAACTACCTCTGACCCCTTGACATCTTTCCCATGAAACATATACAAGGGATGTGATTCCTCCGTTTTAAATGGAAATCCGTTTTTTTTTTGCCATCAAAAAAAAAAAAAATTTTTTTGTTTGCCCCCTAAATTATTACTATTTTTTAAATATATATTTTTTAAATATATTTTGTTTATAACTTAAAATCAAATTCATACAAAGACAAAGATAAAGACATATATAACGCCCAAGATTGCAGAGTAGGGTTTTTAAAACCAAAGATAAATGTTATTACAGGGCTTCGGGCTCGCAAGTTTTCAAGCCCGCAAGCTTTGCGCTCAGAGCTCATTTTTTTTTCAACAGCCTATCACATCCCTGCATATGTATTTTCTGAAGAAAAAATTTGACATTCTCCCTGATTGTAATTCTAAATATGTCCCTGATTGTACAAAATCTCCCTGATCGCAAGACACAAATGTTGGCAGCTCTGCAGTAGTTTTGTATTTCTTGTGATGCACAGAGTACATGTACATGTACATGAACTGTAACATCAGGAAGATCTGTAAGCCATTTTTCTGGAATGTTCACATTTGTCAAAATCTCAACCCCACTGCCCGTTTGTTCTTAATAGATCTGTTCATAAAGGACCTCGTCAGTTATGAGGAGTTTTGTAAAACGCCAGGTCTTCTTTCCAACCCAAACCTCGTGGTCAGACTGGATGGCAAGTGTTACAACTGGCAGGCAGCTGGACCAATTGTCATCTCTTACCTGGCTTTCCGACGACCCCTCCCAGAGGTAATAAGGGGCGTGTCTGAAACTGGTGGCTGGGGCTAAGGGCAGCCATAGCTGTAGTCGCTTACTCGGAAATGAACTAAGATGCTGTATGAGTTGAACCCTGCCAATTGATATGCTAAGCTAAAAACTACCAAGGAACCAGTTATACAAGTATTGTACAGTTCATGACATTTTGACTGGTACCCTCATTTCTGCTAAGCAAAATTGGACAGTGCTTAGCAAGCTTTTATGATGACCAGGGCCCAATTCAATAGAGCTGCTTTAAGCACACAAACATTTACTAAACACAACAATTCATGCTTTTAAAACAGAACCAGGTTACCAGCCAAATTATCATGTAACATGTACCATCTGTGACTGGTATCCTGCTCATTTATGCTGAGCAGAAAACTGTTTATCAATATTTGCTGGCTCCTTGAAATTGGGCCCAGCTGTGTGGAATTTTGCCATTTTGGCTATCACTACTTCTTAAGAAAAGCACGATAGACTGCCGTTTGAAGACAAATATTTGTCATAACAAACAGGCCTGTATGCTTCGTTCTAGAAAGGGAAAGGGCACCAAGGCATTTTCTCCTCGGTAAAGGGCACCCTATGAGGAAATTGTAAATTTCTATTGGAGCATTTCAAGGGCACCAAGGCAATGACCAGGGGGCATCGAGGCAATCGCCTCTGTTGCCTTCATGAAGTATTAATAGGCCTGTCATAAGTTTCATACCAATCTGATAAGAATCAAAAGCATTAAGTTTTTTGAGTTTGAGTGGTGCATTTTGATGGATTTGGTTTACTCCTAGAGTACCCACTCTCAGCATAAAGGCTGAGCACACCAATCTTATCACTGTCCAAATTATTGAGGTGTTAGGGTAGTGTAATTGGATGGATCTGAGACAACTTTGGGCAGAACACAAATAAAATTAGTGTTTCAGGTTTACCCTCAGTCTTTGTATTGATGAGTACATAATTTCCCAGTAAAGAGAAGATTTCTTAAAAAACTTATCACAACTTTTGATTAAGTCCTTTGAGTCCATGTGTCTAAAGTTTCTAACTACAGTTGACACTTTTTTCTTACCACCAGTTTTCCGTTTTCTGTTTCTAGATGGTTGTGTCCAATCTAATGAAGGACCAGGTGCCAAAGGGAAAACGTAGTCTGACATCATGGCTATGGGGAACGTCTAAACCACCAACAACACCAAAGAAGGTGAGACACTAGACGCAGGATGTATGTATAGTTACGCCGGATAGCTGAAAAATCCTTCTTTCTGTTCACACTGAGCGGTCCATCTTTCTCTAACACTATGCTTAATGGAGTCAGATAGGCACAACTCGTCAACTCGTCAAGAAGTGAATGAATGAAAAAATTAGTAAATGAATGAGTCTATGATATGAACAAGTCTGCTCAGTTAATTTTATCAATGCTTTTTCTGTCTTTGTTCAAATAGGAAACTGATGCAATTGAGTTGGAAACAGCCCAACAAGAAGGTGATGAACAAAGGTGAGCAAACATAGTTCAAATGTTTCACAAAAACAAATTGTTCGGAAATGTACGGAATAACATTCGGCAGGCCTGAATACTACTTGGGTTGGATTCTTTTAAACGTTTTGAGATGCCCATAGACAAAGCATTATAAACTTAGTTTCAGACAGGTGCTCGTGCCGAACCAAACTAATGAATTAAGTTCATAAAAAGTTTGACCTCTGTAACAGTTAAGAGAACTGTAATGGACTGGTTGTTGAACGATCGACTGTTACAGTTGTTCAGAAGGACTCTGGAGCGTCTTGGTGTCAAAGGTTGATCTTGTCATGAGCCAAACCTAATGTCAATTTTATGTAAATGTATGTAATTAGAAGAAAGGTAGCTAAGTGTAGTGGTGTATTTTAAAGTTTCTATTCTTTGTTTCCGTTCAGCTAAAATAGCATGGAGACTTTTTTGCTAGTACATGTATGGTTCCCCATATTGTTAACTACACATTCATATGGTTCCCCATATTGTTAACTGCACATTTTGTTACTAAATGTTTTTAATTAATATTATGAATACCCTGGAGACGGAGGTGTGTTGTTATTCCTGTTGAAATATTTAAATTAGAATTAAATCATGTTCAGCAATGTATGAAAGTGTCTTGCTATTATTTGTTGGTGCATTTGCCATGTTTTTTCTTGTTGTTCGTATTCTTATCTCTCGGCCAATTTGCATCAAGTTGGCCTAGCTGAAACCAAAGTTTATTTGGGGCGACCGAGAGTCACTTCTAATCTATTTGGTTCGGTGCGATTCTGGAGTGTGTCTGTAACCGGGTGTTACAGAATCAAGTATTACTCTTATTTTTATCCTTTCCTCCCAGGCATCCAGAAGAGACGGTTTATTGGAGCGACGAGACAGAGTCCAGCGAGAGAGCCTCGGTTCAAGATCAGGTTCCTAGTGTCCGATCGCAGAGCGGCATCTACAAGAAATCCATCCGGTTGTCTTCGGAGCAACTCGTAAGTATTTGACTGAGCTCACAAATCTTGTTAATTTCTCAGTGCTCAGTAACTTTTTACAATTATTATAGTTGTTATATCTTTCTGAGCTCACAAACCTTGTTAATTTCTCAGTGCTCAGTAACTTTTTACAATTGTTATTGTTGTTATATCTTTCTGAGCTCACAAACCTTGTTAATTTCTCAGTGCTTAGTAACTTTTTACAATTACTTTAGTTGTTATATCTTTCTGAGCTCACAAATCTTGTTAATTTCTCAGTGCTCAGTAACTTTTTACAACTATTATTGTTGTTATATCTTTCTGGTGCCTCAATTAAAACAATTCTTTATTGTCCCAAAGAACCAATGACATTTTTCCTTTACACATCACAGCAATGTACTTGGGACCAGAGTGGTTCCAAAAAAGTTTGACGTGCAAGACATGTGTGGTCTATTATCTGCTCTTTCCCAACAGATTGTTGGGATAATGATGTTTATTGTAATGCATTTTTTTACCGTTTTTACTTCACATTTATTGTCATTGTCCTTATTACATTGAGACTTTACATGTATTTATAAAGTTGTCCGGGTTTTCTGTTATACATTTATTTATTAATGTCTAAAGTACATTTTCTTTGATATTTGTAATTAATTGTATCACATCAAGTTTTGTGTCTCTCTTTGTAAATAGCCTGTGAGTATTTTCTTGATCGCTCTCTCTGATGATTCTACCCTTTTTAGATTTCAATCATACTGTATTACACTGTGTATCACATCTATTCCTGTGTTCAGATTTGTTTTAACATTTTTAAATTCAATTTGTATTTTGTCTACCGTTTTATCTATTTATTGCTAATTACTGATTGTTAATCAGATAAATGTTTGCCTCTGGGCCCCCGAAATGTGATTCTAATCAAATGAAATGAAAACGTTAACTTTATTTAATTTTTGTGTGTGCGTGTCCACCAGGCAAAGTTAAACTTAAAGCCAGGTCCAAACGTCATCAGGTATTCGGTAACCACAAGGTATCAAGGAACGACAATGTGCGAGTCGACAGTGTACCTGTGGAAACATGACATTAAGCTGGTCATCTCCGATATTGATGGCACCATTACAAGGTAAAGGCCCTCACCATCACCTTGGCATTTGGGGAGCGTGTACCAAGTTACACAAGTGTGGTAATGTTTCAAATTGAATTGGTTAGTATTCCAGGGGGCATACATGGACCGGTCCGTTGAACCACCAGAGTGTTCCATTGGAACGGAGTGTTTCATTGGAACGTTAAAAATGTCAAAGATGCTTTGTTTCCTAGTATAGGAATATTCCCTTAAGTCAGCACATTATTCACGCATAAAAACACCTGCAGTATGTTGTAATTAGCTAGCAGTAGTTAGACAAACTGAGTGACTCTGCAAAATGATGGACTCTTTGTTCTGTTTGTTGCATTTTCCTCTTGAAGTACAGCGAACAGAACCACACAATTTCAAGGGATGGTTATGAAACTACTTTTGAAATATCTTTTCAACCATATTCACTTCAAAACAATTTTTTTTTAGCCCAAAGCCAAAGCGCCCAATCTGAAAGTAGTGTAAGGTACAGTGAATCAATTTAAAAAACATTATATGCTATAGACCGTATCGAATATGACGTTAACCTTGCAATGTGACCCACAACATGGCGTCTGTGAACGTGTGCGTGTGCGTGTGCCATAGAAATCAGACCAAGAACGCTGAGAGCATGAAAGTGGCCAAATCATAGGACAGGCCGTTGGCGCGTCTCAACACGCACCTGCTCACAGACGCCATGTTGTGGGTCACATTGCAAGGTAACGTCACATTCAATACGGTCTATTGCATAAAAGGACCATTTTTTTAATTAAGTGAGTATTTTTCTGTTAATTTCCACTACAAGCTGGACACGATTAGAAAAACTCCCAAAACATGCCTCTATTAAAAATACCTCCTGAAACTGTGCCATGAATAAATGACATGTTACTGACGTTGCCATACTTAATACCATTTGTTCAAACAACTAGGTCCGATGTCTTCGGTCAAATCCTGCCCGTCCTTGGAAAGGACTGGACCCACGGCGGGGTCGCCCAGCTCTTCTCCAAGATCCAGAACAACGGCTACCACTTCCTGTACTTATCGTCAAGAGCCATTGGCCAGGCTAGGCATACCAAAGGTTACCTCAAGAGCGTCTGTCAGGATAAGTTTGATCTTCCTGATGGGCCGCTGCTACTCAATCCCAGCTCCCTCATCCGAGCCTTCCACAGGTAAGACAGTCAACGTGTCAATGATGTACAAGTATTGAGCAGGTACCAATTTTACAACCAATTAACCCAGTTAACTTTCTCTTGCCGTGAGGGGGGTCTAATCAAATGAGGGGTGTTTGCACTCAACGAGCTTTGCTTTTCAAAACTCCCTTCACATCTTTGCTGTTCTAAGCATACCATTGGTCCAGTCCTTTCTACTTAAAAAGGTATATTATAATTTGATTTGAGGCTTTACACCTTTTTACGCATTGATTTGGGAATGATGTGATTGATTTTATGATTATAAAAAAAAATCTTGGTTTGTGAATAGGTGTCCCATTTTGTTTATAAAGGGTTGTGGGTATTTTAGGCAATCCAGCATTTACATGCTTACCGTGTGTTTTAACGTGCAACTTCACTTCCAAAATACTAACTGTTGCTGGCAAGCGAGGCAGACAGTAGCCACTTGTGATATTGGTGCAAGGGGGCATTAGCTAACATATTAACTGAATGCATTTTCAATCCAAGCTCTCTCCTGTGTTAACCCTAACCCCAAAGTGTCTTTATATAGAAGCCCTCCAAAATCCTCCGCTCGGTGGTAACTCAACACCCAAATGTTGGGACTTGGTTAAAATGAGTATGCCTGTTGCATTTATAAGCAATTGTTACTTGGGCATGAGTCCTACAAAATCAGACAACTTTCTGAATAGGATTTTTGAGGGTTTGGTACCGTTAAAGATTTGAATGCTTATTTTTGTTGATACTTGAATTGCCTTCATCATAATGTTTGGTTTTATATGAGATAACTGTTTGTCAACTTGCATTATGTTTAAGTATTGGCTTTTTGCTTGTACATGTACAGTACTTTCCTTGCTACATGTGTGCTGAACAGGCTCTGTTGCAAGCTTGTTGATCTGTTAAATGCATCCACTGCTCCAGTCTTTTGTCGCATGTATTTTTTTTTTGCCAGAGGACTTGGAGGGCGTACAGTACACGTTGCTTTAATAATTGCTTAATAATTTGCATACTATTTTGTTGGACATAATTATTGTATACTCGGCATTTTTACATGTACTTAGTTCTTGTAATTATATTGAATACTTTTGTATCTATACATTTAAATGTACTAAGTACTTTTCCCAGTTTACAGTACTTGTCACTCATCCATGTACATGTAAGGGTAATGCCAAAACACTATTCAAACATTGTGATATTTGT
Organism: Evasterias troschelii; assembly: GCA_032357145.1. NCBI lineage: Eukaryota > Metazoa > Echinodermata > Asteroidea > Forcipulatida > Asteriidae > Evasterias > Evasterias troschelii. The sequence goes on along the minus strand of JAUELU010000026.1, from coordinate 6,291,520 downwards.
TATACTAGATATTTTAGGTTATACTTCTAATGCTTTTACTTGTATGTAGTTTTAACATGTATCATGCTTCTACTTTGATATCTAGTTTTAAATAGCTATTCTACAAGTTTGCAATGTTCCTTTTGAATGATTTGCAATGCAAAAATTACATCAATTAGATTTTTATTGGGATTTAAAAGGAAGCAGTTTCTGACTCGGGGTTATTCCATTTCATTTCACAGGGAGGTGATTATCAAGAAGCCAGAAGAGTTCAAGATCAGATGTCTGAAGGACATTCTGTCATTGTATCCCTCCAGTAGCAACAAATCATCCAATCCATTCTACGCCGGCTTCGGGAACAGAATAAACGTATGTTTAAAAAACGCTTCAGATTCAATGTGTTGCCATTTTATTCTTTGGATTCTAACTTGATAGAAACGTACGGCCTTCTTGTTAGCATTTACATTAAGAAAATCAGGTATAACTTTAAAGTTTATGTTTTTGGTTGTTGCTTTTTTTTCAGGATACATGGGCTTACCGAGCAGTCGGAGTTCCTGTGTCTAGAATCTTTACAATCAACTCACAGGGAAAGGTTACTCATGACCTTACCTACACCTTCCAGTCCTCGTAAGTACTGTATGCTACAAAGCCCCACAATGTTACAGTTAGGGTTAAAGAGGGCTAGCTTTTGCTAGTTACTGTCTAAACTTGTGTTGTAGAATATCTTACTGTATTTGTAATGAATGATTGCCTTTGACCTTACCTGCATGTACACATCCCAGTCCATATTTTATTGCATCAAAATCAGTGTAAGGGTATTAGGCCTAGCGTCAACCATCACCAGAAGTAAACTCTTGAGAAACTTCCTATGAAACTCTTCTTCTGGTACATTATATAATCTTTGTCCGATGTAATTTGTTGTGCAGGTATCCCAAGATGAGGGACCTTGCAGACCACGTCTTCCCGCCCCTTCATCGCAAACGAACGATGGCCTTTGTGTCACCCCATGAATTCAGCTCCTTCACCTTCTGGCGGGAACCCATGCTCGAGTTGCCTGCCGATGATGACCTTCTAAGAGACCTTGCATCCAAAGACAAGAAATAACCTCATCTAGGAGAGATAATAACCCATTAACTGTAGCCAGACTGTACTAACAGCTACTGCTAATTATAAGCTTCCCTAATTGCCCCAAATCCCCGAATGACATCTGCATAAAACTCCATGTGTTTTTGCCAATTTTGTATGGATTCGGTACAGCTCATTGTGGTGCCAGTATGGTGTGCCCAGGCTTGGAAATACACGAAGGCCATAGAGGCCATGGCCTTCGATGCCCTGATCTTGGCCTCGGTGCCCCTTCAAAAGTTTCTCATAGACTCTTAAGATTATTCAATGGAAGTGCACTCGGAAAGCCTTTCCATGATTTTGCCAGCATTATATCGACTGATACTATTCAACTTAATTTAGGGTTACACTGTTTAAATATGCTGCAATTAATGAAAGGGACCATTTGCTATGCATGTGGTCACTGTAGGTTGTTGCCAAGGACTTAAGGCCAGTGTACATGGAATCAAGTTGCTAGTGTATTATCCAACACTTCTTGCAGGGGACTTATTTATCACAGCACTCTCTTGTGTCCATATGGCGTACAGGCGCTCTGGTTGTGCATAAAAGTCTGTACGCTGTGACAACAAGGGGGGAGTTGCAGCAAAAAACTACGCCTGGAATTACACGGAGGCCATGACGTTTGATGCCCTGGTTTTGGCCTTGGAGCCTCTTCAAAAGTGTCCCACAGACTTTCAGATTTTCTGGTGGAATTGCCTGTTGCAAAATGAAAATGACAGGGTTAGCTTGTCATTTCAATACTTCATCAGCCTTTTTACTAGTCCTTCAAATGATAAAGTGATGCTTTTCAACACTGAACTATAGAGTTAATTTTGACTGATCCTCCGGTGTATAAAACTAGCATTTGGCCAGCAGACCACTGTTAACGGCAAACGCTGAATGGCCTTTCTCTCTCAGACCTGATGTACAATGAAACCCTCACTTCTGAGGGTTATTTATTTGGGTCCTTCTCCGTTCTTCCCAAAATCCAACACCATAAAGTATTTACTGTAAACCCAAGCTGTTGGACTCTGATTGTGGTGGTACATGCCTTGTGTTACCAGTTTACTAGTGCCATTCCAACAGAATGTCACGAAACATGCAGTTGTATTTTGAAGGTTTTGGGGATTGTTATAGCTTGAACAAGCCAAACTTGACGTGAGTCAGAGGTGAAGTTCTGGGTCGCTAGTCCAGGATTTCATTCAAGCCCTTAGGCCTATATTAATTTTTGAGAAAAAAGTGTTGATCTGTTTTAAGAAAACAGTTTCCGTAAGACCTTTTTGAAAAGCTCCCAGACTTGGGCAATTGTCCGGACTGACTTCACCGTTTCTCGGTGAAGCATTTGTCGAATTGTGCTTGACTTATAGGCCTGGTGGAATGAATCTTCTAGAATTCAGGATTTGCCCTTTAACGTTTTCAGTGACTAGCCAGCAGGACCAGCTTGTTGTTTCACTGGTCTGTCAGCTTTTTCACTAGTTTATGTTTCATATTAAATATGACCGCTTTTTAACAGTGAACTAGACAGCCGGTCCACTTGGAGAGAACTTTAGTGACTGCTCCATTGTCTGACGTCCCCATGTTCCAACAACCCAATGTTCCCATTAAAATCCTGGTGATCTGTATGCTCGGGTTAGGGCTAGGGTTGGGATTGTTTGCATTTGTTGGGGGTGTCGGGAACAAAGATGTGTAACCAGAATTTTAACTGGTCCTCGGTTGTTTCAACTGGCAGTTTGGCCAGTTGACCACTGTTATAGAAGAATGCTGATGATCCATTTGGATGGGTAGGAGTTACCAGGCCAGTCAAGGACATTGAGTGGTTACTTATTTATATTTCTAAAGATTGTTTACATATGTACAGGCCTAAATAAAGCAAAAATCTACTGTAAGTGTATATATAGAAAGGAAATACTATTTGTAGAAAACTATGAAAAACATAATTTTATGATTTTTAAAACAATCGATTGTAAATACAGTAAAGCGAAGATGATACAAATATTAAGTTTAAATTGCCCCATGGATAGTAACAGTTTATTTCTTTTGTGCTGCAAATGGTTTATGTCATGGTGCATGGTGGAAATACAAGTAGGAGGGTTAATGTTAGAAAATGGCTGTTGACCCAATTTACTTGCTATGAATCTTGGAGACAGATTCTCTGTGTGTTACTAGGCATGTAATGGGCATATCAACTGTGGATGCAGATAATTTGACAAGGATGGTCGCATCTTAAAGAAGATGTAATCAGGGCCCAATTTCACAAAGCTGGACAAAAAGTAGCTAAGCACAACAACATTATGCTTACCAGTCGGAGCACCATCTTACGTGTTCCATCTGGGTATGGTATAATGCTCATTCTTGCTCGGCAGAATTGTTTAAAAGGGTGTTTACAACAATGGTACATGTAATTGCAAAGACCTGTATCCACACTTGACCCAACATATACATGAAAGAACAAACCCGTGAAAGTTAGAAGCTAGAAGTTCTAGCTAGAAGTCTTTTATTATTTGAGTGAGAAATTACCTTTTTTTCAAAAACTATGTTACTTCAGAGGGAGTCGTTTCCTACAATGTTTTATACTATCAACAGCTCTCCGTTGCTCGTTACCAAGTAAGTCTTTAAGCTAATATTTGTGTTGAGTAATTACCCAACGTGTAACGATGCCTTTAAGAAACATGTTCAGCTTTAAGCATCTTTATGAAAGTGGACCCGTAAGTTATGTTGGCACAGTCGCTGTTATGAATATAACATGCTGTTATGAATGTAACATCGCTGTTATGAATGTAACATCGCTGTTATGAACATTCTGTTCAGTTCAATCCTAGGTGGTTAACGCTTCTATGTCCAGCTGTGATGTCATTACGACGTCATTCTCTCCCACCGACTATCTATCTTGGGCCATTTCCGAATTGGCGTCTATGGCCGCTGCTGTCGCTAACGGTGTTGCTATGGCGATGCAGGCTTAGCCATATCTGTAGCCTCTATTTCTGATAATGCCTGATACAAAGCTTCCAATTTATTTTTCGTGTAGTCCTTTAGTTACTTTGTACATGTATTGGTTTGTAAATTGACATGAATGCAAAGTAAAACGTGACGTCATATTTTGTGCCTGGACCACAGACGTCAGTGATTTGAATAGGTATCAAACACATGATTTATCATGCATTGTTTTTGTTTATTTCCTTAATATCCCCACGCATTGCTTAAAAGTGATAGGAGACACTTCTTTATACGATACCTATTTTTTTAACGGATTCCCAGCTCGTGAAAGACGGATTGTTGATGAATTTTACTTATCCCTGTCAAAACTTTGTCCGTGTAAGAGTTTATTTTGCAAGAGCATGTTGCATAATTTGAGGGGAACATTTTGAAGTATTTATCTTAAAGACTAATTTTAAAGGTAGCTTTTATTTAGACCAGGGAGTGTACTGAAATGACCAAAGGAATTTTATTGTTCAAAATTTATAAAGTGATGCTGCATTGAAAAAAAGAAAACTAAAAAAGCAAAATGGCTGCCGTAATTGGTTTGTGTTTTTATTTAGCGTAAGATAGAGTTAGGCTTTTGTCTGTTTACGTTTGTGTTACTAACAAATGATAACCAGTTTTAACCAGCTCTTCCTTATTGTTTGTTTAAAAAATGCGGGAAATACGCTTTTTTGTAAGTTTTATGTAAATTTGTAAATGTTGGTCTGAAGTACTTTGAGGTTAAGTTTACGCAGTACATAAAAATCGTGCGTTCTCTGAATTATTCGGTTAAAACAAGTTTTCGCCTGTGAGCCACTCTTCGTTCAACATGTTGAAACCAAGGCTGGCAGGGAACGTGCATGATCGTTTCTACGGCTCATCATTTGTGCAGCTACGTTTTAGTAGGTCAAAGGTAACACTGCCGTTACCATTGTGCCATCATTTGTGCAGCTACTAGTACACCGAAGCTAACAGGGCCGCTACAGAATATTGTTTAGGAAAAGTGCGATCAGACGATATCTTTAATTTTATGAATTTTTGTTTTTAACGGTTGGGAATTTTTTGATGATTTAAAAAGTATTTTATTCAAAGTTTTGATAGTAAGTTTTGCAAGTTGATATTTTACATAGATACATAACTATTATTTTAAGTTACAAGATTAAATCGATTTCAGTTGTAAACATTATAGATTACCTCAGGCCTTATCGATTATCTTAATACAAATTACTGAACCAAAAGTCAGCATTAAGAAAGTTTCTTTTGCATAAAAGTTTGTTGACTTTTCTGAGACGTTTGATTTCCGTACTGTGTACTTATAATAATACGGACGTAATAGAGACCACGCTGCCAATGCAATTAATTTATTTATATTGTATTTTGATTGCTTATTCTCTGTCAATCAATGCACATTGCATGGATGTGACTTATCTACTGCCAATAAAAACACAACTTGTTTATGCTTAATGATGTTGCGTTACCTCCTTGTTTTCATTTCCCTTCATTTTTCTTTCTTTAATGAACATTGTGTATCAACCAATGCCATATTGTAGTGTCCTTGTGTTTTGCTCGTCAGGCAGTATTGGGAAGCAAGTTTGCATTAGTACACCTTTTCCAAATAATATTTTGAAAACTGTACATCTCTTTAGCAATGGCATACCCTCTGGTGTGGTGGCACGCCCCCAATTGCTGCCGTGCCTTGGGTGCCCCCCCCCCCCCCATTTGAAATTTGGGCCGTTGAGATTAAAACAACCCAACCAGTATAAAGTGTGTCGTTTTGGGGATTTGATGCATTTCATGGTGAGGTATATCAATATAAATTTGGTTTGCGGTACCATGTAGCCTATATCTACTTGCTAGGTAAATTTCGTTCTTTGAGAACTTGTCTTGCTATGTATTCTCTAAGTGTTTCGTCATTATAAACTTCTACGTACTGTACACTCTGTTGCTCACCTTCAATTAGAGTGTTCCGTTCGAAACGTCAAGACAACAGGGGCTCTTCTCGGAGCGAACACTTCTTCCAAAGAGATTCATACAGTTACAGGCACTGAATACGTTTGGTAATTATCAAAGACCAGTATTGTCACTCAGTGTATCCATACATATGCATAAAATAACAAACCTGTGAAAATTTGGGCTGAATCGGTCATCGAAGTTGCAAGAAAATGAAGAAAGAAAAAACACCATTGTTGCACAACTTTGTGTGCTTTCAGATGCTAATAAAAGGCTTCATGCATGAAGTGTTTTTTTTTTTTTTAGTGAGAAGTTATCTCTTTCTAAAAAAACTACGTTACTTCAGAGGGAGTGGTTTCTCACAATGTTTTATACTATCAACAGCTCTCTGTTGCTGGTTACCAAGTAAGTTTTTATGCTAATATATATTTTGAGTAATTACCAATCGTGTTCAGTGCCTTTAAGCCTCACAGGGATTAGATTTGTCAGATTTTTGTCTGAATTCAGATTTTTGTCTGAATTCAGATTTTTGTCTGAATTCAGATTTTTGTCTGAATTCAGACTTTTTATGTCAACCTGGTGAATAAAAAACCTTTCATTTTGCCACATAAAAGAAAGACTGCCCTTTTGATCTACTTCACTAGTGCTTAAGACACTGTTCCTAAAGGACCTTTGATTTCCAAATCCTCCTTCTAGGGGGTTACAAAAAGGTAAAAACACCATCATTATTTACGGCATACATGTAGGCTATGGCACGCCAATTTATTCAACCCTGCACGGAAACTGCGGCAACATTAAAAAAACAAAAAAACGCAACATTAAAAAAACCAACTCAACATTAAACAAATATATTCAACAATTTTACAAGTTTTTGTCAACAGCAATATTTATTGTCCGCTGCAACAACATTTCAAAATATACACTACAACATTTAAAACAAACATTTAACAACTTTATAAGCTGTTTCAATAGTAACATGCTACAAAAATCATCTAAAAATACGTGTTAACATTTCGTCAAAAAATATGTCTAAACCCTACCCGATGAAAAATATATGCCAACATTCACGTGACCGCCGCAACGGCTGCGCTGCACCCGGCAGTCAACGTGAGTTCACGTTTCCATGGTGAGAATCAGCGGATAGGCTGGTACCTATGGTGCATGTAATGATACTGTACTTAATTGGCTGCAGAGAACTTATTTTAGTGTTCACGTTAATTTACTGTAGGCCTACATACCTCTCAACTACATCGATGCGATCAGTAGAGATACGGAGTCTGAAATTGAGGACCTACCAAACATGATGACCGATAAACACCTCTGGCGTGTGACGTTGTGAATGGGAATCTCGGTTGCGACCGCTTAATGATGATGAACCAATCAGAGCAGTGACTGACTCTACACTGAAACCTCTGAACCCCTATAAATGGACAAACATGCATTACACACTTCAGTCTCCTGACGATGACTAGAACAAGCTAGTCGAAACGTTGAGACCTATTAAGAACTCACTCCGCGGCAGTGTTGTTAATTACGAGAAGTCCCCTCGAT
>JAUELU010000026.1:6248968-6262215 GCA_032357145.1 Evasterias troschelii | reverse complement strand
CTACCAACTGAGCTATCTAGCCCTATGATGGCGGTCTCCCTATTTTGTCAATATCCTTGTTCGGTGGGTGCCAGTCATAATTATATTAAACAAACTTTATTTTATTCTCTCTCTGTGGTTTCCCTTTTTTTCATAGCTTCATCTTACTTATACATACTTTTCATATTATTTAGTGCTATTTGTAATAAAGAAACAGTTTCTTCTTCTTAAACCTAATCTGTGTTTATTAATTTGTCTTAAATATTTTATTCAATAGCTTTTTACTTATATTTGTTACTGTGTTTTATACTTTATGTTTTGTTAAGTTTTTTCAACACACTCTAAGAGTTTTCTCCTTCCTCTTCGTTTTCCCCTTTTCACTCTCCTTGTTTTAAAATGTGTTTTTATATTGCTGTTTGTTTATACCTTTGAGACCCTGGTGCTGGTAGGGTCGCTAAATAATGTTTGCTTGTCCACTTTTTAAAATAATCATTGTTACTCCTTTTTCATTTCATGTACTTAATGTTTTTTATTATTATTAACTGTTTGTGTAATACACACTAAAACATGTTTTTGACGTGGCCATTACTCCTGCTGGAGAGCATCTGCTCCAATGAAACTAATTGCACCACGTTTGAATGTTTCCACCTGATTTCAAAAACTTCATCTTGCGCGTCGTTCATAATACTTGTTCGGCTCCTTCACCGTTCAATTCACCTAGCTGGACAAAAGAGTATGATTTATACGCTGGTTCTAAGCTGAAATATTATTTGTGCATCAAAAGAACTTACTCGAGAAGGCAGAACAAAATGCTCGTGCTGCGGAAAAAAAAGAAATAATAAAAATGCTACGCATGAGTTATGACGAGTTCTAAAATGAAACACTGCATGTAAGATGGATGGCGCCATATGATCCGTAACAAGCTTTTATACAAAGTTCATGAACTTTCAATATGTTTCTCTGTTGGTTTGTTTAAAAACATGCTATACTGATTATTGATTTTTTATTAAAATTTGATTTGTAGCCGTGACCAAATAACGTCAATTAAGATAAATAATAAACTAAAGGTAACACTTGCACGTAGACACATGTTAAACACACATTTCGCATATTTACACACCGGTTCACCAGTAGGCCTAGTGCATATAGCACATGAATCCTATTTCTAATATATTCCAGTCTTTGTGGTGTTAAATTGGTGAAACTACACTCAAAAGATTATTCCATTGTCTTAGATCCACAATCAACGGCCAACTGTCGGATATCGCTTCGGTTTATCATTAATATTAGTTATTCGACCTTTACAACTAAATAACAAAAAATACAATACAAGGCAAATCTAGTTATTATAAAACTAGAACAGAAGAAAAAGAAATGGTTAAATAAAAGGAGGCTTACTCTTTGTCTGACATGACTTTATACGGGGCATTGTGACACTAGGAAACCATAAACAGAGAGAATCTTTGTCTAAGTAAAAGAAGAACTTGTGGATGAGGCGTCCCCAGACTGTTCAACCCAATGGTCTGAACATCGACATGATTGGTAGCTTTGTTGTCTTAGTAGCCCAAGACATTCAAAATAATTCATTTGTTTTCCATAAGTCCTCATTTGTTTTCCTTTCCTTATTATTTCTTTCTTAAGTCCTATTTTATTTTTATATTATTTATATAAATTTATATATATATATATATATATATATATATATTTTTTTGGGGGGGGCGTTTCCATCCTTTTGTGGTAACTCAGCTCATACCCTCTATACCCGACACAAACGGTCGAAAATGTCATTGTTTGACCCGCGCTTCTTCACACTGCGTTATGTTGATCTCTTTGCACACATTTCTACATGACTGCCTCCGTTTCCACATCAGTAGATTACTGTGTGTATTTTTTATTGTCAACGATCAATCTTCAAGAAAGATTCTGTTTGCTTGTGAAGAACTAAAAATGTATAAATGTATAAGTAATGTCACGCACTTTTTTTCCCTCAGACAAACTGCCATGTGCAGTAAAAATGTCCTCCGACAATAATTATTTTAATCACATCGCAAACTTCCTGGCGACCAAACCTTTTCAACGCAAATAGAGATTACAATGCAGCTTGATTTGTTTTATTTATGTTTCCCGTGTCTACTTTCTTTCTTGTAGTAGACTCTCCGAGCTCTGTGCACTGCACCGATGCGGCCCTGAATGCCCCAGTCTACAACTGTCTTGACAGTGTCATGTGCGTTCCGTATCATTACTTCTGTGATAGCTACGTGGACTGTGAAATGGAAGAAGATGAGCTACATTGTGGTGAGTGGGAAATAGGTGTACGGAACGCAATACCTTTAGAGTTTCGTGTTTTAGTGCACTCTACATAATAAACCAAGTGTGGACTTGAGAACAAAAGAGGTCCACACAGTGTAGGGACTTAAAATAGCAAGTGGATTTTTCACACGTCCACACAGTGTTTGTTTTTCTTTTTCTACAGTGTTGGAGAATATGATTCTCCCTATTGTAACAGACTAAAGGAATGTCCCCGAAGTGACTGCAACACATGCAGAGAGCTGGTTGCGTTTATATTGCACGTATACTGTAAGAACAAAATACATTTATCACTAAGAAATGAGTTTCCTAGTGTGCTTTCTCGTATGGTTGGCTGCGTAGATTGTGCCATAGTAAACCGTTATTAGGTGCATGTGTAAATAAATGTCTTTATAATTCGAAAATGAATCCACATACTTGTCCAGAAATTTAAAATGTTGTGCGCTTAGAAACATTACATCCGAATCGCCGCGTGAACTAATATCGTGACTGTATCCACCCATAAAAGGAGGCTAAAAACATTACGGTTCTCTATATGACGATAACATCACATGCTTATATCGTCACTGGTTCCACGAAGTGACTCATCTGCCTAAAATGACAATATTTCGCAATTCAGTTTCTGTAAAACTCATGAATATACTCTTTACTATTAAAATGTTCAGCATGTTCCTGTTATACCCAATACATATTAGTTTCATAATTACACGAATTAGTATAGACGGTGTATCACTAAGATTGCAGATTTATGTTTTCACGAAGTGTCGTACTAAGATACGTCATTTTACATGTGTTATACATGTGATATAGCACGTTTCCAAACTCGCATGTACGACCTTCGTGTTTCCACGAAGTGGCCTATCTGTCGGACCAATTATAAGTGTAGTATGTTTTCAAGAAGTGCCCTTTCGAAATATATCTCAATATGCATCAGTAGACACAGTGCTCTGCGGCAAAACTTTTTTGGGGCGAAGTGAAGTAGGCCTAGTGTTTAGATTACAATGATTGCAAGAGTGAAAACATATTGAGAGTTCAGCAGAATAAAGACAGACAGTGGTATTTATTTTATTAAAAACTGCAGTATTAAATAGCACAAAGACTGCAATCGCAATTTTTCTCCAACAACATATATGTTTTTGCTAGTGGGCAATAATCATACATCACTATTTGTCATGGTCTGACGTGTGAATGGTCTGACGTTTCGGTCCTTGCAGAGTCTTTCTCAAAGGCTAAATGACAATAAAACACACACATAAACAGGTAAAGATGTAGCATTTGGCATCGAAACATTGTGGATCAGGCCCTCTGAGACCCAGTTTCTGGGTCAATTGTAACCCGGGACTATTTAAAGTTTATCAGACATTATAGGCAAAGAACAGTCGCATAGACATTATTATTGTTTGACCGTGTCAAGACCCAGCTCTTCCAGTTTAATCATGCAATGACGAGAAGTGCTTGCGGATTCACTATTTATATAAGTGAAAAACTTGGAAATCTCTCTGCTATAATTTCCAAACTCACCCGTAGTCCCAACTATAGAGAAAGGATCAGCATTATTGGATATATATATATAATCACTTGAACGTAAACAGTCAGTTACCTTTGCGTTCGCCAAGTTAATATAGGCTCCGTACCCATAAAATGTCGAGCAATGTTTAGTCATGGCATGGAGCGGACAAATTAGTCGGTCAATATAACAGTTTCATTATGTACAGCTGTTCATTATGTGGTTGGAATAGTGCGGCAAGATAACTTCACAGGCTCATCACAGTAGGTTCGGGTATTAGACAAACCCTTCGCAGAGAAATAGTTGTCCTTATGAAGACAGACTGTGAGGTAGGGTTGAGATTGATCATCTGCTTGCATTACAGCCAAATAATAATAGGCGACAGTTTATTTTTCCGGTAATTCCAGAGGCACACAATGTGTTGAAAACTCAAATATTATATTACCACAGCTGTTAGCGGGACAGTATGCTTATAGTAATGCACCATATATGCATTGACGTCATCAATCTGCCGCTGATGGAAACGGACACAAACATGTACGCGATGAACACATAATTTGCTGAATAAAAACCTTAATGATGATAATAAAAAGGGATATTTATTGGGCACTCTAAAATAAAGTATCAATACGCCTCACGTTAAATACTGAAACTCGCCCTACCGGGCCTTAAGCGTCCCGTAAACAATATCAACTCCTTATGATTATGCAGCACCGGTAGCCAAATGAGCGCACATGTTCATTGTGTGTAAAGGGAGGGTGAATCATACATGGAGCCGTGTGACCAGAAGAAAAAAAAAACTTTTGATGGTATTATATGCATCATATGGAGTATATTTAGAGAAGGACGTGTGTAGTGTTTAAGGGGAAGAGTGAAATCATACATGTAGCCGTGTGCAAGCAGACCATGAGATGAGACTAGTGTGACCACAAAAAACACTTTGATGGTATTATTAGATATGTGCATCATTTAGAGAGTTTTAGAGAAGGACATGCAAAGAAAATTGTTCAAAAAGCTTTAGGTAAAATATTTATAAAAATTCTCCCCTGTTGATGGAGAATCATGTATGGAAGCTAAAGCTTTAAGAAACGCAAGAGGAACCGTGTGTATAGTTCTTACTGTGATGGGGAGGAGGTGTGAGAGGGCCACAGAGAGAACAGGTGTTAGTGGAGGGTGTGAGAAAGAAGGAAACTGCCCTATTAGTCTTAAACGGAATAGCGCCGTGTCTATAATTATGATGGTGCGGGAAATTCGAAGCTAATTCCGGTGGTAGCCGGTAAAAGATAAATGGGCAGAGAGAGGTTGTGAAACAGAAAACACATGTTTTAGGTGTGGTCGCTGGTAATAAACCATCCCATGACTGTTTTGATGCTGTTTTAGAAGCTCCTTTTGTTCAAATAGTCAAGGCGATGGTTAAAATAGACCTATAATATTTGATGTTTGCATGCATCTTCACGGAAGAAAGAGTGTGGGAGGTGGGGGTACAGAAGGGGGGTTTCTGATGGGGAAAGAGATGTAGAACTCAATAAAAAAGAACTTTTGTACAGGTGTACATTAATGAGTATTTAAAGAAGCTGAGTTACAGCTGAGTGTAGTGTACAAGGACACTCTGATTTATGTTACACTACAGATGCGCTTAAGTAGCCCGGGAAAATAAAACTCCAAGTGCCCAGTTGCGTCAGACACAGAAGAATTTGACACCGCAGAGAGTTGTTGTAGGAGTTTATATTTCTAAACATACTGTTTCAACAACCAAATATACTTGAAATGTAACACAGAGTGTGAACAAAAAATTGCAGGCATTTCAGCGTAAAATAATAATAAATGATAGGTTAATATTTCTTTTTGGGTGGGTGGCTATTTGTCAATGCCAAGAGAAACATTTTTATCTGATATTCTTACTCTAGTGTTTTCTTCTTTTTTCTGTTTTGCCTTCCAATGCAAAAAAAACCTCACTTTCTTAAAGCCATTCGTAATACCACGAGTCTGTTTGTAATCAAACGTTGCGTACTGCGTCAATCCGTAAGAAAGAAAAAAGAAAAATAATCAAAGTTCCATTATAAGACAATTAGCATGATAAAAGTAAAATTACACTGGATTGATTCTTTGACGAAAACAATTTCATCAACGGAGACATTCATGGTTTTTTCTTCAGAACGTACTGTCAAAATGTGTGCGTTGGTGTAAGCGTGTGTGTAGATTCAGATCAGTCTAAAAATTAATCGCGTCTACAGCTGGCTTCCAGGTGGATAGATGGCTAGGAATGTGTTTGTGTCTGAAGGGTCTACGTCTGATGGTTTAAACCTTTTGAATAGGAGTTGTGTCACCCATCCACACCCCACTTAAAAGAAAAAAGGGGAAGATGGGAAAAATAGTACACGCTACTGTAAAATCGTTTTGTTCGAAACAGTTTGTGTGTGTGGGTGCGTGTGCTCTAACTTTCCGTACCTTATGCAGACCAGAACAAATGAGGGAAAACAAAAGGTCTCAACATGGAATTTCTAAAGACTGGGGTGCTCCACAAGAAAATTTGAGTAAAACGTCTTTGGGAAACTGTTAAGTGTATACTGGGGCAAAGGAAAGAACAAATGAGTGCCCCACAAGGATGTGCTTTTGAGAATGGGGGCGTGTGCGCGTGTCTGACTGTTGTAACTCTGGACTTTAACAAAAGGGATCCGGATGTTTGACAGAGCGAGGAAAGTCCCCGCTTCGTTTTTTTTTTTTTTTTTTTTTACTTAACCAATAGGGACGTCGCAAAAAAAACTAAGTCTAAACAATGAAGAAGAACGAGAAGTCTTCGATTAGCGAGATTCATAAAAGTGTTTGTGACTGTATGTGTGTGTGGGGGGGGGGAAGGGGGGGGGGGGTAAGAAAGTTTCCTCCTTGTGGGGACTTTTACAATGGCACAATGGACCCAGCAAGGAAAACATTTGCTCAGCCTGGTCCCTGTTAGTAAATGTTTTAGAAAAGGGAACAATAGAACAACAAAAGTAGGACCCCACAAAACTGGATTCGTAAGGTTGCGTGTGCGCGTAGGTTGCCTGATGGTTTGAGCATTTCTGGGGGTCTTAAAGTTGCCTATCTGATAATTTCAAAGGGTATGCTCCCCCCAAAAAAATATCTAAAATAAATAATAATAATAACAAACAACAACAAAGGGAAATCGCTGTTAATGTCTTCAATTTTCTTGAGTGGTCGATACATCTGTGATGAAATTTTGATTCCGTTATCAAGAAGACTTTTGAAGGCAGGGTGTGCTTTTGATTACTCCACGAGTTAATGACCATAACACTTTCGAAGTAACGTAGTTTTAGAGAAAGATAATTTTCACCCAGAAATGTAAATCTGAAAAAGGCGTCAGGCATGAAACATTCCTAAGGCATTACAAAGCACGCACTTCTGTACAATAAGGGTGTTATTATGTTTTAGTTTTTTATTGTTAAGTATTATTTTAGAATTAAGTTTTTTGTTTGCAAGTTTGATGACCAATCGAGCCCAAATTTTCACAGGTTTTTTAATTTAACGCACATGTTGGGACACACCAAGTGACGATACTGGTCTTTTACATTTACCAAACGTAGACACTGCCTTTTATGGGGTGGAGCTTAACGAGCTCTGCTTTTTTGATATCACGATCTCAAAATATCAATCGATTGATGAATTGCCAGAAAAATGCCCTCTGTAAGTAAATCAAGCTGCAGTGTTTGTTTCTTTCATTTGAAAAAATGTGACCACAAACGTGTTCGCATCGTGAAAACAGACGTCAAATAAATATATTAATAAATAAATAAGCAAACACATTGAAGTAAATTCATTCTGGATGACAAACCAATGGGTTATCAATGTTTCCCTTTGTAAAACGCCTTGTCCTGTGAGTATGTTTTTACTATTTGTGAACACAATCCGTTCTCCCTTTATTTATTTTTTTTTTTTTAGTGCTGTACATGACCTCTCAGACAACAAGCTTTTGTGTTTTATGCCTACATACAGGTTGTGTATTATCTCGGTTAACTGATCAAGTTGTAGCTTTTGATTTATGAAATGTAGGCTATGATGATGAGTTGAAAATAAAACAAGACACATACATGTTTGCTTTGTTTGCAGACCAGCAGTACGTTGCCGGGTGTTATTTTGGAGCGCTACAAATGACGTGCTCTGACGTCACGCTGAATGCTAGTTATGACAAAAACGTGCCGAATAACATCAGATTCATGTAAGTATAGAGTGAACATTTATGATAAACTCAAAAATAAAGTGTGTTCTTCATGTTGGGGAAACGCCATTAGATTCCAACTATATAACTTAATACTAATGATAACAATGGTCAAAGCATAATAGAAAACAATTAGTTCAAAAAAGAAAGTGAGACCATGAGACGATAACAAAAAAAAACATGTTTTTTTAACGGGAATTCTATAGAAACTTGTTTAAAAAGAGTTTGTTTTATCATGTCAATTTAATATAGATATTTGTTAACTTCTAATTTTGTAGTAACTATCGATCAACAAATTTGGCCCTAGCAACCTCATGGTTTTGACGGCATGTCTCAAAATGATAATACAAAATGAAAATTATAATTTTGAAAAGAGAAATATATTACGAAATAATGCATAGTGCCTATATCCAAATCGCGCAATCTTGCAAGGAGTCGTCGCCACAGTAAATAAACCATACACAAAAGAGAGACGTGATAAACAACACAAAAGCAAATGTGAAGAGATTTCCGAGCTGTCCCCACGGGTTTCAAATGAAATCATTGCCCGATTTAGATATCGGAAAAATATACTGAAATACTTAAAAAACAAAAAACCCTGGGGTCGGGTTCTGGTATTACGCTCCTCTCTCCCCCCGTTGAATGCGAACGCCCAAGCTCTGTGGCGAAATTGAAGAGATTACACCAGGGAATTGGGTTGATGATGATTCTATTAGCTCATCGACACCCTGTGGTGTTTATAGGCAAGTTCAGATTCTATAATGTTATTTGGTACCGAGGTCAGTCTACTCGGCGCTCATGACGATGATTTTAAAGGAAGTTTAAACTTACTCTTTCAAAAGAGTAAACTAGTTTCACATCCAACAGATTGATATGTATGTCAAGTAAAACCTTCTTTGTTGCTAAATATAACTGTCTTCATAATTTACCAACAAACATTTCATTTTACTTATAGACTTTGTACGAGAGGTTCGTGTGAACGTTTATACTCAAAAAATAGAAATTAGAAACTAGTAGGGATTTGCAATTGTTATACCTTGATGGTATTTGAAACGTATTTTTTCTCATGAAAACTGGTACAGGTATGAACGTTATCATCATTCAGTAACGGTAACCTTTTCAGATTGACTCATGTTTTCATCGATACAACCAATCTATATGTTAACTTTAAAGATACTCGAGAATCGGTTATTCCAATGATATCGAAATTTTAGGGTAAAATTAGTTTCGTTCAGTTAAGAAAAATACAGCATTTAACACAAACAGTTCATGACAGGTGCAGGGGCTAATCAAAAAAAAAAAAAAAAGGGCTTGCATTCCTATCAAATGCTTTACGTAAAACAGAAGTTTTAGACATTGTGTATACGTATACTGTTTTTTTTTTTTTTATTGAGGGTTTTTGGTGAACTTAAGTTATGTAAATTGTTGATATAACAACCTTGGATTATTTGAGATTTTAAAAGTAGTAGCGTAAACAAACTTTAATTTAATTTCGGCAAGGATAAATTCCACCACAAAATATGTTGTTCCGGTGAGGAGGTTTACGACATTGGCAGTAGAACTAATCAATAGCAGAATACAACACGAACACCAGCTACAAACCTTCGGATTGCATACAACCCCATATTAGATCATTTACCAATGCTGTATATAGAGCACGATACATTAGTTTTTAAGATTAACATACCGTTCACAGCATTTACATTAATAAAACATTAACCCTCAATGTCATACTTTAACTTGATTCATTAGTAATCGTCGTTGCTTAAAATTGCATGGAATGTTTTTCAATTTGTTTCGTTTGGGTTTGTTTATTAGGTTGTTGGGGGTTTTTGTTGTTGTTTTTTGTTTTTTGAATAATTTCTGTTAACGGACATCATTTTGACAGGGGATAATGTTTCTCAACAAACACATACAACGAAAACACGTAACATAATGATAGTACTTATTGGCTAGTTGACTTGAGGTTATTTCGGAATCCACAATAATAACACATTTTCAAGTTTCAATTAACTGCCACTTATCAATTAAGGAGTTCCTTTTTAGCCCTACCGTAAATCTAAATGTATAGGTCAGAAACCAGACCAAGCACCTTTACATTATTACAAACCGGTGGCACCATTTACATGAATAAAATCTCACCAACCAATGCCGTACCCTAACTAGACTCAAACGATAGTAAGCGTTCATGCTGGTTTTATACAAAACATCCGCTTGGGATATATTCCAGCTTTTTTTTTTTTTTTTTTTTTTAAATCTCAGTTTTGATCAAAAGCTGACAGTGTTGCCACTCCAATGCAATGTTTCATGAAAGGTTGCCGTGGAGCAGGGTCCCCGCAAGGAGTGTTATGAATTGTCGAGATTACGACCCGATACGGTATTCGATCCACCATAATTAGACATTAACTGCACTAATTCCAAGACATTGTAAACATCGTTGGCGAGCTAGGAGCATTCTGAATCCATTAATCTAATACTTGTAAGTGCTCGTCATTGATTTTCCCACTTAAAAACTCCACCCGAGGCGGTCTCGCTGACCTAAATAAACGGAGTAATTTGTGTTAATTTTCTGAAACCAAGCTGCAACTAGGTCTCAAAACACCTTGTCTGCACAGTGTCCAACAGAAAATACCAACTCGTAATATCGAAACACCTTTTTGTAATTCTACAAAATGACATGCGCCAATTCAATTCATGGTAATATTCTATTATCACAAAAAGGAAGAATTACATACATTTAATGGTGTGTACAAAATTGGTAAGATTGAAAATATAAATGTCCACAGATTTGCAGATAAAAAATGGTAAAAGATGGTCATAGTGGAAAACTTCCCCTTGAATAAGTTTGGCTTTACATGCTACAGTTTTAAGGAAATGAGTAAAACAGTGAACACATATAAATGGGGTTTTCACTTCTTTCTCATGACCCCGAAGACCGATTTAGCTTAAACTTTCACAAGTTTGTTATTTCATGCAGTCACAGTAGATGTGTCATACTGGTACATGTGTGGATACTGGTCTTTGAAAATTACCAATGTTGTACATTGTCTTTAATAGTTATTTTTGTTTTCGCATAATATAGTCTCGTTCATTACGATTAAAAAACTACTCCAATATTTGGATTTAATTCGCATTTTACCTATATAATGTATGAACCTCGCTTATTAGTATATTATTGCAGGGCATATTTATTTTATCCGGACCGTCCCTTTGTGCGTGTTTTTGTGTTTCAACGCTAGAAACGAAGTGTGGACCTGAGAACTAAAGATGTATGCATATTGCATGGACTTGAAACACTATGTGGAATTAAAAACATTCACATAGTGTTTTTTGCAGTGGTAACAAATATGATTGTCCTTAAGTGTAGGCTAGCGCTACAGTACACAGGAACGTCCGCATGAAGCTTTGTTTGGTGCATATAACACATGATACATCGTTTCACAGTTAACATTTCCAGAGAGTGGAAAAGTGAATGGAGACAATTCTGTCGTTTACATCGAGACGTTCCAATCAAACTGTCTGAAGTCAAACATTCTCGAGTGAAATGATAGTGCTGTCCTTTGAGCTATTTTCAACACCTCGGACTGATTGTGTTTATGGTTTGTTGATATGCAATGGGCTGTTGAACTTTCTGCACTGGCGCCGCGTTTTTTTAAAATTTTTATATAAATGTATTGTAGGGGGATTACTCGGCACCATGTTGATGACGAGGAGGAGAGAGTGTCACGCAGTCGTTGGGGGAGAATATCAACAGAGTTTGAGAGATGACGAACAGACGGCCTGTCTCGGGTTCGGTTCACTGTGTGGATATGGATTCACGAGCCATTAAATTGCTCGGGGATCTCGAGCCGGAAGCAGTGTACATTTTGAGAATAGAAAACAGGGTTGTTTAAAAAACTCCCTTAATATGTAAATTGTTAGCGCATGAGCATTGTGGTTATCAAACATAATGCGTGCATTTTGCAAAAGGGTGGGATGTCAGTCTGATATATAAAAACCAAATAAACAAACAAGTTAGAAAAGAGAGTAAACATGTAATTTACCCGCATACCTCATGGAACATATAATAACAAGAATGACCTAATGTAGCACGAGACAACTGTAAAATCAATTCCGTACAATAGCAGAAGAAATGTGATTATTTTTTCCAACCCAGCACGAAATTGTGTGCTGATAAAACATCGGATACTTAGTACGTGATAAAATACTCCAAGGGGAAGATAAAGTCTAGCCTACTCCTCCTTATTGTCTGAAACAACAAGGGTTCCACTTACAGACAGAAATGGAAACAATTTACCATGATGAATTCTTGATTGGAGTCCAATTTGTCTGGAGTTGCAACTTATTGAATGATTGATTTTTGTGTTCTTCTTCTTCAACGCGTAAAAATAATGTTTACTGAAACGGTTTCCCGAACAGAGCAAAAGGAATGGATTGTCATCAATACTGTATGCAATGTTGAAACTAACATTAGATGTGTCAAACAATCTGACCTGGTGTCAACAGTTGAACGCCATGACTTTAAGAGTTACCTGTGCTCCCTCGTATATGGTCTGAAAAGAGTAATTTTTTGTCAACTTCCACATTAGGCCTACTACATCCCCTCCCGTCAAGACACCACAAAGCCATATTAGTGCCGTAGTAAATGATGAAGAACTGTTAAAAACAATTCGTCACCGTTTTCAGGAACTGACGATTGTGTTTAAAAACAGACGAGTGGGTTAAAAGGTGTGTACAAAATTGCCAGAGACCTGTTTCCGCATTTCGTGTGACCTAACATATAAATGTAATAACAAACCTGTGAAAGTTTTATAAGCTTAATTGGTCTTCAGAGTCATGAGAAAACAGTTAACAAAAAACATGTTTTCCCCCTTTTTTTTCAAGCATTGGATTTTATCCTGCAGGATAAAGACTATTGTTTAACTCATTACCTAAAAAACTATGAATGGAAGTTTTCCACCCCGGCCATCTTTATACCAAGTAAGTTATGTGCAAATCTGTGAATATTTATATTCTTAATCTAACCAATATTGAACACACCCTTTAAAAACAAATCGCGTGCAAATTCTTTACGCTCTCATTGTTGCTCAAATTTGTTGCAAGTTTCAGGCACAGACAGTTGGCTGGCTGGTTTATTATCACATTTTCTCCCACCTCTGTGGACCACGGTTCGAATCCCACGTCGGACGGGACTGATTGGGTTGTCAGTCCCTTACGGTACCTGATTACGATGAGTTAACC
>JAUELU010000026.1:6209288-6221039 GCA_032357145.1 Evasterias troschelii | reverse complement strand
TTTTTTGTTTCATGTTTATGTTGGGATACACCAAGTGAGGTTACTGGTCTTTGAAACTTACCAAAAGTATAAACTCCCTTTAACAGTTGTTTTTTTTTCAGTCCCGCAGTTACTCTCTGTGGATAAACTTTCCCGCAACCTATCCTGGAATAGTTTTAGGAAGTTTGCAAAATATTTCAAGATTATACAATAACTTTATAAATATTTAATTAACTTTAAAAATATAAATGGCACGGTAACAAAAAATATGTAATTTTAAGGGAATGTTAACACATAATAAATTGAGACTATTCACTCTAAAATCTGGCAAACTTGAGCAGTGGGACAGCATCTAGCTTGTGAACTGCGTTAAATTTGTACTAAACCGTTTGTAGGAGGATTAATTTCAAAACAATAAAACTAACGACAGAAAGCTCGTCTCGATTTAATTTAAATTTTTACTTTTCATAATTTTAAATCTGACAATTATTTATAAATATTACTACACTGTAAATTTGTAGTATGTTGAAAATATGAACACATCCGTTGCAAACATTTAGCTCAAGTTAACATTTACGAGGAGAATGACATTGTACTACTTTGTTTGCCTTTAAATTAAGTATGTTTTTAAATCAGACTCAACATGTCTAACTGTAGATTGTGTATACTTGCTTTCATGACATCTACTTGAGCGGTTTCTTGACATATGATGTTGAGGTATAAACAGGATTCTTTAAAAACGTGATAGGTTAATTATGCGAAAATGTTCTCTTATAACAGAGTGTTAGGCCTATATATTTAAGTGTAAACAAGTTTTACACGGCCAGGGTGGTAAGGAACAATTACTATCATTATTATCAGTTTTATAAAGCCACGTGTTGAGGGCATAAACTATCATTTCAAAAAGTTAAGTAAAACCAAAAGCCTTCATCGAAATTTGGGTTTCCACCATTATTTAAAATCTAAAGTGTTAGCTATTTTGTAACATAATTTATATCATTAAAGATAACCAAAAGGTAGAGTTTCCTATAAAATGCGTATTTGTACAACTGAGTCGATATTATGGCGTTGCTTGCCGATAATTTATTCGCTATGATTACGGCTCCTTATGTTTGTGCTTTACAAAGTTATAACCGATTGATGTAAACAGCCCCCATGGTAATTTGATCCAGCATGTCTCTCCAATCGTGTCCACTAGAGAAAAGGGAAAAGGTTGATGAAATTAGCTGATCTCATAACACGCTGATTCAACCAATCGTGTCCAACCTCATTACAAATCTTCATCTGATTCAATACCACCCAACGAGACAACAGATTCCCCTGCCTTCATGTTGGCAAGAAATCCGTCAAAGAACTTCAAAGTTCTAGAAAATTATACTGTTTTTAAACCCCTCCTTGATGCAATATTATTATTGAGCCAAAAGTTGACGAATTTTAGAGCTTTATACGTCAGCTTTTCGGAGAATCCGTCCGAATGTTTCACGAGGGATGATTAAGTCTTAATTGGCGTAAGAGATTCCTGTGTCCAAGGTGCGTAATTGTTTCAAAGGACATTTTTTGCTTTTCCTTTTACTTTTTCTTTTTGTCTTTTACCTCTAACAACAATACTTCTGAAAACAATGAACCTCGATGGAAAACAGACACGTCATTGCCTTGGAAATGCAGAAGTTGTACCATACACGTGTTTGCCAACGTGCCAGCACCACGTGTTTCAACAATTAATCTTCCTTACCATTACTACACCCCTTTTGATGAAACAAGCTCGCGTGTGAAAGGCCATCATTGGCCGAAAGTCGTGTGCAGCACAATACTTGGGTGCACTTTTGCACTGTTTGTCATTAGAAAATTGCGGCCCATTACATCAAGTGCAATCAATCTATAATAATAATAATAATAATAAATTTATATAGCGCAGCTTTTATTCAAAATATATTCAGCTGCGCTGGTACAGAGCTCCCTTTTTAAACTAAATTATACAAAATAGAATCTCTCAATTGAACAAATGTGTTTTTAATTTGGATTTGAAGACATTGAGAGATGGAGAGCTTCGTATTTCTATTGGCAAGCCAAACGCACGGTCCCCGAAAGTTACTTTAGTTTTGCCATGGGGAATCTGGAACAATAACTTATCTCTGGAACTGCGCAGGCTACGACTGTGTGACTGGACTTTGATTTGAAGTAATTTTGTTATATAACTAGGAGCTTGACCACTCAATGATTTATATACATTTAACAACAGTTTGAATGAGATTCTTTGACGGACTGGCAACCAGTGGAGCTCTCTTTTAGAAGAGGTGCGGTTGAAGTGAATTTTGTCCGACGATAGACAAGTCTAGCACATGCATTTTGGACTCTTTGTAACCTAGCTATCAGAGAATCAGGCATTCCAAACAGCAACCCATTACAATAATCAAGCTTACTTGTGATGAGAGCATGAACAACCAATTTCATACTTTCTTGATCAAAATATTTGCGGATACGTCTGAGATAGAAGATAATAAGTCGATTTGCATATATTTCTGACATGTGCTTCCATGTTCAAATTGGTATCGAAGTATAATACTCCTAAATTCCTTGCTGTAACAGAGGGTTTCACATTGGAGGAACCAACTCTTACACTGTCAATGCTTATTTTTGAAATCTGTTGTGAAGTTCCGATACGGTACGCAGTGTACTCGCTGGGGGTGGGGTGGGTACAAGTCTAAACACACATTCTCAAGGGACTTACTTTGCTCGCACAGAAGCCTAAAAACAAAGTACAGTTCATGATAAAGTTTATCATTTCTGACGTTCCCTTTAAGGTTGGGACCAAGTTGGTCCTTGCTGCATGGTCTGATCCCACGAGTATGTCCCCGAAATAAAAAATAAAAAAACATTATCAAAAGCTAATTGCTGTAACGCACATTTGCGTGACGACTGGGTAATACTTATCCATAGAGAAGTAATTTCATACCAACAATAACCTTCCTTCGGACTTAACATTATTTCAAAGCGTTTGCCTATAAGTTTACTGTTTTAATTTTAGAAACACTTAGCTCTGTGTTCACATTTTACATTTCCCGGTAATGGTTATTCGCTGGTATCGCAAACTGTGCACTGCTCCCGTTCAAGAAAGACTCCATCGTCCTGCATGACCTTCCAACGTTAAAAGTTAAAAACCAAAAACATCGGAAACTGTAGT
Source organism: Evasterias troschelii (assembly GCA_032357145.1). Lineage (NCBI taxonomy): Eukaryota > Metazoa > Echinodermata > Asteroidea > Forcipulatida > Asteriidae > Evasterias > Evasterias troschelii. The sequence continues at coordinate 6,217,879 of JAUELU010000026.1, read as the reverse complement.
TTGCAACTCGAGCTCTCTAGATTTTTTACATTATAACTGTATGGTCAGTTTTATGGGTTACCCAACTCTCTTCTTGTTAAGCTTCAACGGATTCAAAACTCTGCTGCAAGACTTGTTACTTAATATACTCGTTCACATGAACCCATTTCTAGGGCAACGTTTAGCGCATGCCTAATTACCCTCCAAACTGATATAATAATACGTAATTGCTTTGTATTCTTTAATTGTATAATTCAAATTAGGCACGGTCTACGTGCACACTGCAGTGTTTTTATGCTACTACCGGTGAAAAATAAATGACTAGCCCGTGTTATATTTACACCTTTGTGCTTATGTTGAGTTTATGAATCTTGCTTTTTGTCATTTATCCAAGAAATGGGTCTTTAAACTGTGCCACAAACCTGTCAAATAATATGGCACACCGTGTGTTTAAGGACTATTCTCCATGTTCATCTTCAGTGCGTTACCACCAGCACGGGACTTTTTAGCGCGTCCATGAAGAACCAGGAATTTTTGTGTACGGCTTATGGCGCGTATGTACGCGCGGCCGATCTAGGTATTATATTCTATATCTATGGTTGAGAAGTTTCGCATGGCGCTTGAAGGACGCTTAGTACGCGATGATACGCGCGTGTAAAATAGTAAGTATTATGACGCGTTCCGATTTCAAAAGAATCTTGTTTTTACGCGGTCCCCAGCCTCGCTACCATGGGCAGCGCGCCGTATCGATACCTCTCATCACAAATATGAGGGAGCAAGGCATGCTGGGAAAAAATGGCCCGGCGAGATCATTGGACGAAGTTGCGCGGTCCCCCTAAACTGCATGCAGTTAGAAATGTAAAAAGATCAAATAAGAATGGTAGGGTACCAGTTGCTCTGTGACTTGATGCCGGCAGTTTGCGGGCCACCACACTAACACGTAAGCTTTCCATATCTGCGTTATAATTGGTTCGAACAAATGTGGTTATCTGCTGGGATGCGAGGTCAAAGGTGCGTTTGTCAGTTTTCCTCGAAACACTCGAAGCCAGTCTCTGGCGAGTCAGACGTAGGGCAACTTTCGTGAGATCGATCATAACTTCGTTGCACAACTTACGCTCTAAGTTGCGCAAGTCGACTTACGTCATGGCGTAAAGTTACGTGAAATCGGCTGCAGGTCCCTTGGAACCCGGATTGTTCCTGACGTATTAGTCGACAGTCAAATCTTAATCGTCCGGATTGGACGAAGTAGCGTACGACATCATCATCAACATCACTAACAAGGTGCGTAGAGTAAAATTCAGAACAATCACACGTGACATGCACGTTGACTGTTGAACAGAGAGATCGGTGGCCTTTGAGTACGGGTTGCCAATGATTATATAAGCATCTGACGACTGGCAGTGATAAGCCATTAACACATCATCCAAACGAATAGAACCACGAGTCATCTTTGAGCCACCAGTGCTCATTTTGTTCTCTAATCGCAAACACATAGCGTGACCATACAAAATACTACCATGACTGACTTACTCAACGAACAATTTACTAAGCTCACGCTCAAAAAGCATCACCGAGAAGAGGAGCGACCCAACACAGCACATCAGAGCCAAGTTTTCAGAACTATGACGCCGGGTCAACAATGCCGTGAATGTAGCTGTGTTTCGTGCTCCCCTGGCATCACAGAGCGAAACCAAACTGAGATGGAACTCACCACCTTACAAAATGTAGACTCAGTACACGATGTTTTACAACCTTTCACAAGATCCGAGAAAGCGGTAATGGAGCAGTACGTGGTGTCCAGGCACAATTCCACCACTCATAACGTAGGCTTCAACTGCTTCTCTAAACGTTATATGAACTATCTACCGGATGAAAGCGGTTCAAAACCTAGCAGAATCTCAAACACTGCATCGGTCCAGCATGTTCGTGTGACCAGCAACAACAGTTTTGGACAACGTGGACAACGTGCAAAGCGGCACACCAGCCCCCTATCTAACAATGAGTTGAAGATGCCAATCTTGAAAACGAACAACTGGCCCTCACCCCCAACACATTCCACATGTGTTTCAATGAAAAACGACCAGAGATGGGTTGCGTCTTGTAACAGCTCTCCAAGGTGCCTACCAAAAAGAAATACGGTCGAGAGAGCATGTTCATTATGGGATTCTTTCTCTAACTCTGCCTTCGAAACAGACGGTTACCTAAACGATTCCTGCACGAAATCAACATTCGAGAGTACCCTAAACATTCGCAGTTCATCGCCAATAAACTGTGCATATAAAGAAACGCAGAAGACTCATCCTGATTATCAGCGTTTTAGTGGTTCCGTTGAAGACACCATTAAAAGAGATGACCAACTGCCAACAGATGTGAACAATGGACGAAAGCCCATCTCTTGGTGCAAAAGCTTGCCGAGTTGGTTCCGATACGGACTCCACTCTCCCAAATCTACGCACAATGACAGGCAGTTGGAAACACCAAACGACCTTACAGAGCGACATCGGAGCCGTCGGAGTGCCATCTGTCTGAAAAACGACCCAGCCCTCGGCCTCGTCATTTTACCAAGTACAATAAGACATCGATGTCCAAAAACTCCAGCATTCCAGATACTGTCTTCACTGTCCTTATAAATGTTAAAATAAGTCAATATATGTTCAGTTTGCGGTAACACCAAGTGTACATTATTCTACTTTGTTGTGTAAATTTATTCTTTGAGAACTTGTCTTGCTAAATCAAGTCAGGTTGATGCGCAATCCATAAAAGAATGCTTCTGCTTCCTTTATTTTTAAACTTTTGCCTGCATACAGTGTAGCCTTTTTAATGTTTTTTTTTTTACAATTATATGTGTTTTATGAAAAAGTGGTCGGTCTAAAACGTAATACCTACTACATGTAGTACTATCAACTCATAACGGGAAAGCTCAAAGAATTTCCGAGTTCGACCACAAAAAAGTGTACATCTTTTCATAGAGTGGGTGTGTTTAAGTTAAATAAAATTGGTACTCATTTTTTAGCTTAGTGGGTGAGCTGCAGTCAATCTGCCTGTGGCAGTCAGCATCCCTACTGGTTTTGCGCATGATCTAATTAAGTCCACTGTTTTGATATAACAGGTGCTAGTTGCCAGACGAAAGGGATGTATAATTTTAACTTCTTTCTTCAATGGAGCTTTCCCGTTATGTAGCTAAAGCAATCATTGTTCGCAACAATGTGGTAGATTTAAAGTAAAACGGCAGTCAATAACGGGAAAAGATCACTTGGGCCAGTCTTTTTAAATACAATCACAACACAGTGGGAGTGAATGATCGTCGGGCATCACAACGTTTTGCACAATGTATACAAAAAAACCTTGTAGAACATTAAATGTCAAAAGGAATATATATACACACATAACTTTTGATAAGTCAGCTGCTATTTTCTAACCGTACAAAATTAAACATACACAATTTTAAATTCCCGACTGTGACTCTGAAAGCTGTACAGACCTATTCGTAGTTGCCCATGCTTTATATTTGTATAATCTGTTCCATCAGTACTTGAGCACTAATTCAAGAAAGGCCATATCTTTTTATTGGTTAAAAAAAGTCCCTTTACATAATTTGTGCGCCACTTATCATACTAAAACAAATGAAATTTGACTGTATAAATGATGTTATGATATTGAATGTGGAATAATTGAAAGTAAGTGATAAGGACGGAATTTTTGTAATAAAAAAAAATAATAATACAAAAAATTGCAGTTCATTTCTTTCTAGTTTTTGTTTCTTCTTCTTTTTCCCTTTTCCCTTTTTATATAATTTGTTCATTGTATTAATTTTCTTTCTTTTTGCGAGGTATGTATCTAATGCTGACTGAAAGGTAACAAAACAATCGAAGAATCTCAGGTTCACACGTAGTCTAAGCTAAACGGCTGTATAACAGGCCACGTGTCTTACAGGAACAAGTTATGTATTTCATTGATTTTCTCATTTGTCAAAAGCCAACAGCGAGTCAAACGTCCTCGATACCCTAGACTGAACCATTCCACATATCTAAGAGGGGGTAGGTCAAGTCCACGGGTTATGTCTGTTTTTATATTCTTCTAATTCTTGTTTCTTATTTTCAAGAAAACAATATTTACCACACACAGCGTACAAAAACGTTCATATGGCTTTAAGTGTAAAAACATCCAACACATGACCAAACCTATGATAATGTGGAACCATTCCAGCCATCTGTATATTGTATCAGGCGGTATCCGGATTCTGGCAAGCCTCTTATGTGTTGCGGTTTCTTACCCCCTCCCCGACCCACCCAGTCACCCCCTGTCAGTTTGACCCGGTGACCCCCTTTTGGGGTCATTCGATACAGATTCCGGGTCATATACCCGACCCACAAATGGGTCAGGCCGGGTCAATTCTGACTCAGTAATTTTTAAGAGTGTTGGCAGCACGAACATGGGCCTATTGATCGTGCTTTAGGGCCAGTGCTGTGTTGATGACCGATTACGATTCGTCTTTTAGAGGTCCAGCGCAGCAGCCGATTTCACGAAAGTAGTGCGTAAATTGCGCCATGTCATTATGTTGCGCAGCTGCGCTATTTCCTTAAGTTGCATTTCACGAAACGTGTCTTAGCTGCGCACTGTCCTAATTATTGTTTAACAAAAAGAAACGCTGCGGACGAGGAGGAAAGCGCCATATACTACGACTGTTGTATGAAATTACAAATAAATTGTGCAAACAGCCGTTGGATAACGCGTCTGTCATTGGTCTGTTTATTTTGTTGTCGTTGGCCATTTTTTTTGTAGCAGTGAAAAACCTCAACTTGACTGTCGTTTTCTTCCGTTTATCTTTACTAGTTACATGGTCATTGTATAAAATGATTGTCAATTGTATAATTCTACCGATACTGTTAGAATATGCGGTGCTCGCGTTGGGCAAGTAACATCAACACCATTTTTACGACACTTTGTGTGATTTACGCCATTAAATTCGAGTGCGTAAGTTGCGCCATTTTTGTGGCGCAACTTTGGGACTTGCGCCACTTTCAGACGTGGCGTAACTTTCGTGAAATCGATCATAACTTTGTGGCGCAACTTACGCACTAAACGTTGCGCAAGTGGACTTACGCAGTTGCGTAAAGTTTCGTGAAATCTGTCGTCAAACCTGTCGGTCAGGTTGTGATGGTTGGTTTCCCCTCAGACTATCATCACACTCGCCACCAGCCGTTATTCTTAATGTATTAAACGAGATATATGCATGCTTTGCTATAATAAAAAAAGGGGGGAGGAGACAGCGGAAATAAGGTCGATCAAGTCCTCGTTGCCTGCAGGAATGTTGAAAGTGAGTGCGAGTCCGGACTTCAGCAGATGTGAATAGACTCGCAAAAACCGCTACTCGATTCAGACCCAAGTTATACACAACCGCAAATAAACATTGAGTAAATTTGATCACTAACAAGCTGGAAAAGATGATAAGTCAGAGGCTGCATTACGTTGAGGGCGCCCTTATTGCTTCCCAAGGAACTCGCTTGGCATCGTTGACTGTGGGGGTGCGTCATCTACACGCAGCAGATCGTATGAGCCGAGAGGAGGAAAGTTCACAACAGGTGTTTGGGGTTTCTTTGCGTGCAGTTGCAAGGCTAATTAAGATGTTACTGCATTAAGAACAAGGCCAAACTGTCTCATTTTATCAATTGCCGTTTTTAATGAGTTTCTAGTACACGATAGTGATTACTTTTTGCATAACTAGGTTGTTTCCAAAGCAAAAGTTCAGAAACCGGATTTCGCTCATAACATTCGTCGTCATACTACGAAGACAACTTGTTGGCTGAAGTACTGGTTTAAGTTTTGAATTAAATACCTTACTCGATAACAATATCGACAGGGTTTAACTCAACATATACACAAAAAGTTGTAAGTTGGAACAGTTACGTAAACACGAGGTATGTTATGAAAAAAATCATAGTTACACATTCGAAAACAAACTGATCATCACAATGTATTTCGACAGCACAGTTTGCCAATCACATGTTATCGATTGCGATCAGAAACAACCCCACTGCCGTTGTCAACCGCAGACTGTGACGATTACCCCAACACTCTCCCAACTCCGGATAGACAGAGATGGTCATGGTCAGCAAGTTCAGTCTATGACATGGACAGATGTTGAAAAATCTCAATTCAGATCGATCGGAAAAAATGATGGTACCAATTTCTCCTCGTTCAAACCCGAGAGAAGTTACTTTGACCAAACCAGCCCCCCTGCGAGTCACCATTTCTCGGCGTCCCCCGAGAAACCTCCCGGATATACCAAACTGGCTGATGATCCGAAGCTGAAGCACGGGGAATGCAGAGAGGACATCATCCACCCTGAGGTAACGACAGAGTACGATTCGACCCACTCTGATTTCTCAAATGAGCTTAAAGAAGATGAAGATGCCAATTGGTATGTCAAGCGTTTCATTGAATGTCTACCCACAGGCGATAAAAACGTTCCCAATGATGAGCAGCCCGAAGAATGCCACAGTCCAAGAAAAAGTAAGTCCGTATACGACCGCTATACAGAGTATTTTTCACCGAAAATGCGCAAGTTCAAAGACCATTGTCTAACTCGAATCGTGTCGTTGACGCACTCACCTCCTACCACGCATACAATGCACTCAATGAGTAGATCAAATGCACCTGCCATTGCGGAGAGACCGACTCAAAACACCTTGGTCTCAAGTGCATCGTTTAAACTTCCTCCGTTATCATCAAGTCCACAGACGAGTCGTTACCACCCCGAGTCTGGAGTCCACACCAGTTTGGTTTGTCCTTCCGTAAAACTCAGAAACCCAATCGCTTTGATTGAGAAAGAAGCTGAAACAATATGTAGCTATCAAAACATAACATCAACGACCTCTGGTAGCCTGCCCTCGCTCCCTCGCCTTTTCTCTACGAAAGCGATCAAGAAAGATAACCAATGGACATCCTCATCACCAACCCTTGTTTCTTCCTCTGTCAAGGACACTCCCGGCAGCAGCTTCAATGGGGAATCCCAGCAAGATTTCCGGTTCAATGCTACCCTTCGTGAGAGGTGCTCTACATTCCCCTTTGAAGAAAACTCAGCCCCTCCAAGAGACAAACCCAGTTCACAAAGAGGCAAATCGACAACATCCACATTTTGTAAAGGAACAAAACACGTCACATGGTCTTGCAGTTTGCCGCGTCGCTTTGGGAAGTCCGGTAGCCACCATCCATCGGAGTTCACAACACGAGCTAACCGCAGTAAGATGGCTGCCCACAGCAAGAGGCACTTCAGAAGACAAAAGAAGGGCACCGACCAGTCCCAAGAGTTATTTAACACTTCTACGGGTAACCAGAAGTCTCCCCCTCAAGCCAAAAGATCGTTTTCCTTTTCGGGGTTTATAAAGCTGTAAAGAAGTCTTAGTTAAAATTATTCTGGTCGGACACGATATCTAAATTTCGGGTACCCGGACACGGACCGGGCTCGATGGTAAAAATTCCGATCATAATCGGACAAAGCAGTCAAAATCTCTGATTGGTCACGAAGGTCCATCTCGGACATAATAAATGTCGTCGTCGTCGTCTGATATTGATCAAGCCTGGTGGTCCAGATCTCAGAAACAATGGATTGGACACGAAGATTAAAATCTTCGGACAATATAGGTCGAACATGATGGTCTTATCGGACACGATGGTCCATTTATGTTACTATCGAATACAATAGTTCGTATCTTTTATCGGACACGAGGGTCCAATTGGGACATAATAATCGCCTAACGTGGATCGGGCCCGATGTTCTAAATCTCGGACAAAAATAATGATTTTTCTGTTATCGGACACAATGGTCAAAAAATCCATACCGTCGTCTGATGGATCGGGCCGGATGGTCCGTCTCAGACATGGGTCGGAAGCGATGGTGGATCTAAGTTATCTGACACGATGATCCATTTCAGTAATATTCTCGGACATAATGAATCGGACAATAATGGTAAATCTTTTTTGTAATCGGACACGAGGGTCCGGAAATACTGGTTTCAAAAGATAACTGTCGGTGAGCTGCATATCAGCCGGCCGAATTTTTTGTATAAATCCTTTTCTAAATTATTTGATCAAAAATATTGACTTTAAGATCAAATTTACGATTTCAGATGTTAGGTCCGATTTTTGGCCGATCTGATCTGACAAAATTTTACAATTTAATTTTAAACATATAAACAGTTTAGAAAGTTTCAAGCTTCAATTAAGATTCCCCCCCCCAAAAAAAAAAAAATAAATAAATAAAAATAAAATACCGCTAAACAAATTAGTCGGGATTCGATTGTTATTTCACATGTTACAGCCATCCACAGGCAATTTCGCGTTACATTATTTTGTGCGTTGTCCGTGGCTTAGGCGAAATATGTTTTTATGTTTTTCGTCTTGCAACACCATCATAAATTTCGGTGGAAAACGGGCCATTCAATTTCAAATCATGATCCCAACATTTAGTTTATAATCTAAAAGTTTACCACACAGGTGTAATTTGTATCATAAGTATACTAATTTATTGTGTTACTTAGAATATATGTTCAATGTTTTTATAATCCGTTCAATTTAGACACGTGCAGTACCTACGGTATTGGATGTTTTAA
>JAUELU010000026.1:5925597-5940829 GCA_032357145.1 Evasterias troschelii | reverse complement strand
GACTGAGAGAGACGAGGTAGTCTCGAAAGGACCAAATCAGAGTTCATATATAAGCGCCTCCTCGGCTCAATTCTTTAAAGCACTAGGCCTTGTCTAAAAATGAGTTGCCGGTAACACCATTTTTAGTGAGTTGTATTGTGACATCACACTTAGCAATTTAGATTGATTGGGAGTTAAGATCAGTCTTAGCTCTTTGTGAATCGAACCTTGACAAGAAAGTTGAAACACGGGTTTTATTTTAGCGATGAGCCCAACAGCACTGATAACGCCCTAGTACCCTGTCCTGTGTTTTCAAGTACCCCTTTCGAAGTATCAAGCGGTCGATATCACAATTCCTCGAAACCTTTCTGAAATATATTTAGACAAAACCAATAAAATCAGCATAAAAACCCTGTGGTCATCGCTGGCAAAGAAACAACGTTCCCCCAAAACAGCCACACCCTTGGGCGTACATAACGAATGAGCCACACTTTCCATGCAAGAATCGACTTCGTGGAGTGACCCTCCCTTTGGATTCACCCACTTATCGTACGAGGTGGAGAGAAGCACTTGTGGTTAAGTGGATCAAAATGAATGAGGGCACTAATGCCACTGCTTATTGATCACAATGTTGAGTATTCAACTTGCATATTTCGTTTTTTGACAACGTGGACAGCTGCATTTAACTTAATAAGAGACGGGATCAAAAGCATCGGTATCACACAAAGAGGCATGAAACGCAACCTGCAAAGAACACATCGAGTGAAAAATGATCTAACCTAATTTCAAACAATAAATCAAGAATGTGAATTACTACCTATCAAAGCATGGTCTGTTAAACGCGCCAACCCATCTTTGATACGTATGTTTTGGTTGAGCCACATGCAACTGATTTAAACTTTGAAAAACTCGGTTTGACTTTACTACTGTATACACTAAATACAGGTCATCCTCTTACGCTAGATTCGGAGTCATAGTCGTGAGAATGTATTCACGGGTTGAACGATCTCTTGAAGAGTAGATAATGTGAATGAATATGCTCTTGCAAACTGGCATTACTCTGCCTTTCCTTTAATTAGTCCTCAGCTGTACCTCGTGTAGGTGGTATTATATAGTTATAAACGTGAATGCTGCCGAAGTATATTAAACTGAAGAGAAACCATACATCACACACAAACGATTAATAAAGAGAACACAAGTTTGTCGTGGCAGTAGCGGTAGCCTACAAAGAACTCAAAATAAGTAACTAAATGCAAAATAAAATCACAAACACGAAGATGGGAGGGAATGCGGCTACTCCATTAATCTGTTTAAAGAGATAGAGAGGGACAGAAAGGGGATAGTTTGCCCCAAACAAGGCTAAAGGCACTCTTGGCGAGGGGCTACAAGAAGAAATCAATAAGAAGTTACGAATTGACATTTCCTCTTGTAACTCTAGACTGACTGTAGGATAGAGGTAACAGCACCAGTTCCAAGGAGATGCGAAGTTGGGGAATAAAGCTGTTAAATGGCCCTTTGTTCTACATCTCAGCAAAGCAAAGAAGTATAGGGTGAGAACGAGAAGATAGCCTGGTTTCATACCCAAACACCATGATTAATCAAAACCTTCCAACAAAATAGTAAAAATGTGTTTCTTTACAAAGTAAGTTTTTTTGCATGTTATCGCAGTTAAAAACTAAAATTCTGACATCTGCCAGGTCAGAGTCAGTAATATGCCGCACCAAAACTATGGGAGATCCGAGTCAAAACGATATAACTAACGGTACCTGGTCAGTCTGACCCTAGATTCTGCGTAAGAATTACCAGCAATCTGAGTGATCAGCGAACTGAGTCAAAGTCACGCGATAAAATACAAAGTACCTGGTCATTGTGACCCTTGAATCTGCGTTAAAATGATCAGCCATCTAGGTCAACATTACCACAAAGTACCCGGTCAGTGTGATCCTTCATTTGGCGACAAACTGACCAGCAAAACGAGTCAGGAGCCTTATACTTACACGATCACTAGGCCAGTGAGACCATGAAATCTGCATCAAACTGACCAGCAGTCCGAGTCAACAACAAAAACATATTACTGACACAGATACTGGTCAGTGTGCCCCTGGATTTTGCATCTCCAACAATCTGAGACGGAAAACTGGGTCAGCTTGCATCTGTTTCAGCATCAAAATGACCAGCGGTCTAAGTCAAAAACAAATCACTGACACGGGATACCGGGTCAGTAAGACCCTGAATACCAGCTATCTGGGTCAAAAATATAACGACTTCAATATCGAGTCCGCAAAACCTCGTGTCATTATCGAAATGACCGGCATTTTGAATCAAAAAGACATTATTGATACTAAAACGGGTCAGAATGAACCTATTTTTTAATCAAGATGACCAGCAGTCTGAGTTCAAAAGACATGATTAGTACCGTACGGGTAACATTGACCAAGTTTCTGCGACAAAAATGACCAACAATCTGAGTCCAAAAGACATGGCTAATACCGTAGCGAGTCAGTGTATCTCTCCTATTAAAAAAAAGAAAAATAAAAAAAATAAAAAAAATACAAGGATATTTCCATCACTTGGACTAAGAAAACAGGGACCTTGAACCACAAATGGGTACTTTTTAGGACGCAGTTATGGACTCCATGTTGTAATGTGCATTTGTTATTATCCAATGTTATATGTTCAATGTTCAATGTTCACAGTGAATACACATGTACGTTGAGTAGATTTATGACAAAATTGAGCAAGTCACTGACTTAAAGGGACACGTTGCTTTCAAATCTCATGACATTTTACTGTTTTGAGGTGTTCCTTTATATCCTTATTAAAGCCCTGCAGCGAGTGTCGTGGGAAGTCGCAACTTCCCCAAGTCAACAAAAACATAACAGCATCCACGTGATAAATCCCAGCCATGCCATACTCCATGATATCCTCACCAGTACTATTACCCATAGTCCGAAAGGAGTGTCAATCAACAGGGGTCGATGACTTAGGTCAGAGGGGATGAGGGAAAAAACTCTACATAGCGCATCTATACAAATATTTCCCCATCGATGTCAAATTGCTCGTCGGACAAATGGTCCTAACACGCCTGTCGTACTGGTTCATTTATCGAGGTCTCATTTCAGAAAGAACGCTATATGTGATTTTGTCTAACGTTGGGTCAAGGACTTAAAATCTACGGAACTTATCTTCCGGAAAGTTAATAACCATACATTTTATTTTTATAGTGTACACAATAAGGGCTTTCTTCAGAAATCAAAGTAGAAATTGCTGCTCAATAGGGAAAAAATGCACTCCATTCTATTACATTATTTCCACGGTACAATGTGATTATCTGAGTGAAGTTCCCATCAAACAGTGAATGACGTGCTTCCAAGAGTTCACACAAGGTATCCGAGTACAGCCACTTCCAATTGTCCCTTATACAACCCGATACTCGCATCAAAAGTATCCTAAACTTTATACCACGCGAACTGAAATGCCGTGCAGGTCGACAAATAACCATGATGGATTAGTACTTACGGATTTAAGCTGAGAGATTTTATCCTCAATTGGCCAATCAGACGCACTGAGCTAGTTGTACGTGTACTATTGCTTCAGAAGATAGGGTGGAAAAGCCCACGTTTGTATTTAATCTCTTTAAATCGCATTAGTAGCATAACAAAACTTGCAGGGGAAAATCTCGTTTCTATAAATGAGATTTCCGCGAGGGAAAAAACACAGGAAGCAAGTACATTTCGCGGCAGCTTATACGTGTTTTCCTTCACATATGCGACGCCCTGTATAACCCTGTAAACTTCTAGGCCACACGTCGCTGATTCAATTTATGTTAATACCACCTTCCCACCTGGCTTTTAGAATGTGTGAGATGCCACACTGTTGTATCCCACGGCCCGGCACATTTTCTCCCTACATCACGAAGAAGGGGGGTCTCGAAAACTGCCAGTGTGCATGCTCCACTGACAACTTGGGTAATTAAGGAAGTATATCATGTGAGAAGGACCGTGTTTTACTCGATGGTCATTAGTCGTGCACGGAGTCTGCATAATACCCCCACATTCTATTTACGGGTCACTTTGCTCCACATGTTCTGCTTGGGCAGGACGATTTTATTTTGTCATCGATATCGTCCCTCTTTTATAAAAAAGGGAAAAATTCGATTTTGATTATTTCTCTTTCTTTTTAGCTCTCTCTCTCCTGGTTTTTATTCACGGCACATTCGTTAGCTCTAAAATGTGTTTTCAACACGCCAATACAGTCAGGTATGGGGTGATGTGGAATGTGGAGTGTTGGGTATACGCTGCTTTGAATTCACCACTTTATCTTTGAAAATCACCCCTTTTCAGGGAATAATTAACTCTTGGCGATGATCAGATAAACACATTTTAATCTCAACACGTACTCTCGCTGTCACACTTCAACAAAATTATATAAAAAATCCTAACTTAATATCTTTCTCGACTTCAACGACAAGTGTGGTGCAAGAGCACTGTGGCTCGTTTCGAAACCACTGATTTTGGTTTAGGTTCCTGCCAAAGACACCATCAGTTTGTTTCTCAAAACGTGTGCTTTCGTTACGGGGCTTCAAACGGCTTGACGGAGCCTAAAACCTGGGGCGAATCCCAACGCCGTATTTGTCAAAAAGGGCCTGTATGACCAAGCACGTGAAACAAGCAATCGGTCGAGAACAAGAACAAAAAGTATCACAAGGGCGTGTTCCAAAATAGCATTGACAACATAAAAGTCTAAAAAAGGAACATTAAACAATGTTACATTGTTCCGAACAGCAAGTGTTTGAATATGTCGTGGCTATGACATTAAGAGTAGCCTGTAGCGTTACTTGACATTGTAGTTTGGAAAGGACAGCAAGGGGGGGGGGGGGGGGAGTTTGAATGGCAAAAGAGAAACCATCTACATGACCTTCAAGGCACGCATCTACAATAAACTGTCATTGCATAAAGTTGCTGAATTTTGATTTTTATGCATTTGTCAATTTTGTCAAAAAGGAATGTCTTAGTTTGCAGTATTTTGAAAGAAACAATTATTTTAATTGTGTAAATGAAACAAGTTTTATAAAACCATACTTCTGCATCAAATTTTAAAATATTTCCTAAACTGGATATGACGAGACGAGAGGGGTGCAAGGATCCTGATCAGCGGATCTTAAGCCACCCCTCCCCCCGTTACACCATTGTGACCCATTGAGGACAGTGTCCTAAAAATGCTATTTCTTATGATCGTGCACAGCAGCTTTAACAAAACGTTTCCCTTGATGCTATTTTTCTTGGTTGGCCATTTCGGTGCGTCCGTTGAAAACTAGAGGCTAAGAGTTAAACGAGCTCTACTTCACAAAAACTAATCATGTATATAAAGGCTAATTACACCAATAACATGAATTACCGCTCAATCAAACTTGATCTCTTACGGCATGACGTACACGCTCAGACGTACACGTGATTTGTAATAAAAGGTTAAATCTTGTTTACTCGGAGTTAGGGAGGAAATGGCGCCTATAAAGTCACGCACTCCCTGGCACAAATTCAAAGGGATTTTAGGATCAGCTTGCGCGTAATACACTAATCATGTATGACTGTTTGTACCTAAAAGCCCCATGACCTTGTCAAGTTGGAATGAAATATTGTAGATGTTTTTATTTATGGGGCACTGATATGCATTTCGTGAGATTTTAAAGAGCTATTATGGATAATGGTATTGTTGGTGATTTTCGGGGGCAGTATTCTCAGACATTGATGGATTCATGAGGGGGTGATTAAGCTTTTCATTTCCCCCCGTGAAACACAGGAAATGTTAAATGCACTTTAAAAAGACAGAAAACGAAGAATTGTCTTTAAAATATATATAGGCCTATATGACATTCCGTTGCACGAAACCCAAAGCAAATTAATACCAAATAGTTTGTAGAACAAAATATGCATATTACTGTACACACAATGAACACATGACTTTAACTGGCCTCTGGTCACCGCAAACGCAGTTGTGACATCTGCTCTAGATTTCTGGATTCGGAAAGCATCGAGTATACAGTGCGTAATTATCACGCATCGGTTTAAAGGGAAACATATCAAATAAAACACACACAAAGCATGGAATATAAATAAGTATCGGTCAATCGCCGTCGATCCACAAAGTCTGGAAATTAGGGAAAAGCGATCGTTTGTGAAGATGGTATTGAAGAGAAAATGAATCAGTGACGTGTGGCCATAGACGTGTACAGTGATACAGGCGTCGCGTATGTGATGGAAAATGCGTTAAGCCAACAAGTCATTATACAACAAATGTCTAACAAACAAAAATGGAACTCAAACAAACAGCTTTTGGGGCTCTTAATATGTTGTGAGAGAATTTCAGGCATCTGGGGGATTACCTCTCCTCATAAACCGATATGTTCAATGAGCTTCAAGATTGGAAAAATATCAATTTACTCTTCTTCTTTTTTACAATGTTGCCCAGAACAGCACTCTACCTTTAATTCCAACAGGAAATCTTCCTCATAGTGAACTAGTTTGTATACACGATACAAAATAAACCAGGCCAGAACGTGCACATGAAAAAACTCCCATGTCACACAATACGCCACTGGTGCCCGATGACACATGCAACGCAATAGTCATAATGACGAATGCCCGCAATGTTTTTCCAACGCTCGACTTTTTGTTGTCCCCACACAGTGGCGTATTTACTTTGCTGGGCTCGGCTTCCATCATGCACTATTGATTTTAGACACAACCCAAGTACATAAAAAGACACACAACTACAATACGATGGAAAATTGGTTCACGTAGTGAGGCTATGTTTTAAGTTCGGTTGCGCTTTTACACCCACTGTGTACTTAACAAAATAAACTGTCACAACTTTAGACACCCATGTAACGTTTTTTTTCTTCTTATAAATCGTCGCTGTTCCCACGACTTGACCTATATTTCAAA
The DNA here is from genome assembly GCA_032357145.1 of Evasterias troschelii. Taxonomy (NCBI): domain Eukaryota; kingdom Metazoa; phylum Echinodermata; class Asteroidea; order Forcipulatida; family Asteriidae; genus Evasterias; species Evasterias troschelii. Next base: position 5,933,906 of record JAUELU010000026.1, on the reverse strand, counting down.
AATCAATTTCTGTAAAAGTTATTAATACACTCACAGTGTTCACAAGTTTCACACAAGTTTCGAAGTTATCATGTAATTATATGATAACGCAGTAGATTGCTATTATTAAAGTCTTATTCATGTTTAAAGCACCAGTCCTAAATTAAGTTGGCTACAGCACACACGAACGAAGGATGCTTTAAGTAAGAGTGTCGTAATTGCACTAATTAGCACGACTATCATATCGCTACATTTGCCGTTTTGTGTTTCCACCAAGTGACGTATAATAATTTGCCAGGGGATATATATACATATATGCACAGTGACAAACTTGCATACTTAGTGTGCTCAGTAATTTCCCGAAGTGCTATGAGCCTATGTCGATGTTCCATGTTGTTGTTTTTGTCCGTAATCACGACGTGTCGTAAGTATGTTTTATGAATGAAATCCTCATTAAAACAGTTGCAAGAATGAAAACTCACTGAGTGATAGTTCTGTACGAAGAAGAAGTCAGCTATATTGTTGTATTAAAATAAACATTACCGGTACTGTGTTTGCGAAACAGCAGTTTGAAAAACAGTTCCTCCACATGTCTCTCCTATCTGCAGTTACAGAACTAAGTTACAGAAATCGCGACTAACTTGTACTTCATATGAAATCGTGCCAATCATCTTTACCATCATGTTTTACCATCAGCTTTTTAGTTGCGTTTGAAAACTTCTTTTCCTTTTCGAAAATCATGCGACCTCTGCAGGAGCGAACAACAAGCCGAGTGCAAATTCATTGCCGTTTTTGTTCCACGGGAATTAGACGAAAACAAATTTCATTACAACATGAACGGTACATCACAAATAAAACCACTGTGCAGTGAAACGATAGACTGCAGGTATACACCGGGGCATGGGAAAAGATACCCGTATTTGCTCAGAGACAGCAACCGTGTCGTCTAGATTTACTCTGTCAACAATAAAGGCTTGCGGAAGTTGGGTGTATAGCTTAAATTCGCATCAGGTTCGAACTATATATTAAAGAAGTAAAAAGCTTCTCAAGCTGGTCTTGTTAGGAATGTCTGCAACATTTGTGTTCATGTATTGTCTGTGCGGCCACTTAATGCAGCCCGATATCATTGTACCGAATGCCTAAATGTAGCACGAACATAAATGTACCAAAGCCCTCAATGTAGCACGAACCTAATACACCAGGCCTAAATGTAGCACGAACATAAATGTACCAAAGCCCTAAATGAACCAAAGCCCTAAATGTATCACGAACCTAATACACCAGGCCTAAATGTAGCACGAACATAAATGTACCAAAGCCCTAAATGTAGCACGAACCTAATACACCGAGCCTAAATGTAGCACGAAATTAAATGTAGCACAGCCCTGAATGAACCAAAGCCCTAAATGTAGCACGAACGAAATGTAGCATGAAACTAAATGTACCAGAGGTCTAAGTGTAGGACGCCAGACCTATACGTAGCCCCAAAAGTGTACCTAGTCTCACGGATACATTAAGTTACGAGACTAAGGCTACATTTAGGTCCGGGCTAATAATTGGTACAAGGTTTAGGGTAAATTAAGGATTAGCTGCAATTAGAGAACTCGAAATTGTCCCATTGGTTTTTTATTTATTGAGATTTGTATTATTAATAAATTGTGTTTATTTCTTTGTTTACTTCATTTATTTGTTATGTATTTATTCGTATCAAATTTCCTTTCTATATTCATTATTATTATCTTATGTTATTATTTTTTTTTTTGAAAGAAAAATATATTTCAATAGCATTCAGTTAGTGGATAGTTTTTACTTACACCTTACAAAATGACATCCATGTAATAATGAATTGTTGCAAAAAATGCCTTTGTAACATTGTAAATGTCGACACAAAAATATCTGATAATATTCCTTGCTCATTATTACTCGGTTGAAAATGAAAGTTCAGTTCCTGACGGAATGATAATATTCGGTGACCACGGCACCAACTACTAAGCAGCCGTGCCCCGAAGAAATGAGTCGCGTATAAAGCACTTGCCGATGCAGGGTACACACGTAGAATTCTACATTATTCATAACGTGCGTGGATTAAGCATTGCAAACGACTATACCAACAACATTATCATTATCATTACCATTTGGTAATAAACAAGTTGTTTAGGCAATGTTCTTTTATTTATTCATATCCTCTCGTCCTTTTGGTGAAAGCTTTCGAACGGTTTGAGCTAAAAAGCACTGTTCTATTGACTGACAAAGTTGTACTTAAACTGGAGTCTACAGCCCCCCCCCCCCCCCTTGAAAACACGTGCATTAAAATGAGAAGCGGCATGTAGTATGTGTGGTTCGAAACAACGAGTGTAATAGTATAATGATCATTTCAATGGCTGACAGTTCAATTTCGTCGTCCTTTTGGTAACTGTGTGTATGTGAATAATTCTGTCAACATGGGCTTATTAGAATGATCGTGAGATGATCGGTAGATTTCACGTTGTAATTATGGTAGCTGACGTATGAGCTCTGGGGTTGGGGGAGACTACCTACCGTCTTTGGTGCCAGTATCCCAAATCAGTTGTATAACTTGAGTGCAGCTCGAAACCTTATAAAAACATTGAATGTCGTTGTAGTGCGTTTTTTTCTTCTTATTTTTATTTTTTATTTATGTTTTTTGTTTTTTTTTTTTGGGGGGGGTCTTCTTTTTTGCGAAAAAATGTGTAATTTTTACTTTAATTTGAAGAATCGCTCATACTGTCTTCTTTTTAATTTTTTTTTTCTCTTTCTTGTTTGTCCTTACAAAATCGTAACATGCGTAATCATAACCCACGCGGCACAAGTGGGAAATCTTGTTCTACTATGCATTATTCATAATTACCGACAACAAGCAGAAAAACAATTCCTTTAAAGAAGGGAATGGCAAAAACAATAAAACAAAGTTTTAGTAGTACTATGCCCGCAGCGGACATTTGTCAAAAATGAAGAAAATCCTACTCACCACTGTCCAGTTTCGCTCGTTAAAATTCCCACACCTCCAATAAGTATTTGTTCAAGGTATCCTCGATATAAACCAGCTTTGCCGTCCCTTTCGAATCACACAACGACAATTCAGGCCTCAATCTTGTCTCAAAATAAATTAAACACAGGCGATCCGCACGAGAAACAAGTTCCTGAATTCCAGCAATGCACCACACACAGCTCCTCTCACCACACGACGTATGTTCAGCTTGCAGGTACATGTACACTGGCTGTGTGATCACACACGGTATATGCTCTGTGAGTGAACAAAAAAAACACAAATGAGAGTGATAAGTGGCAGGTGGGCGGGATCACTCTCTATAGTGATGCAAAAGAGGTGGACTGCGATTGGTCCAAAAAGTAAGGACTGTTCCATTTACATGAGAGGGTGACTTATGCCGAATGCTAAATTGCTTCCTTCTCGTACAGCACGGGAGATTATGTGGAAACTGGAGTGGCTGACATTTTGTGGTAAAACGAAGTGGGGAAAGTGGTTATGACTTCATACTTAACTATAGATAATAAAGAATTTATAAACAATTCAGGGGGAATGAAAATTGTTACTCTGACATGTTGATGGATTCAAAAAAATAATTAATTGCTGAAATGTTACGCATTATCTTATTTAATTTGTTTTCGACGTACATTTTTAGCGTTAAACGAACGTTTACGTGCGTGATTTGACCACCGAGTCGTTCACAGGGTGGCAGCGTGTCGCCGCCGCGGGCCGCCCCTTTCAAGGGTGGCTATGAAAGGTGTATATAGAGGGTCATTACAATGTTACATAAGCTAATGAGCAGAGTTAATTATTAATAATTCGACTAACTGGATACTACAGTGGCATGGCATTTCTGGTGCTAGGTATAGCATATTTTGTGTTATTTTCTAGACTGTGACTAATGTTACACAATATCGCGTTTTTGAATAATTGTCGGTGTTTGAAGGTTAGTGTACATGTGATTGAAGTAGAATCTTACTTCCATATGCTTGTTAAGCCAGCAACAAATCGACATGCAAGAACTACGGTAATCAGCATGGTGGTCCTTTACATCCCAGCCTACTGGATAACTTTATTTGCTCTCACCCCAGCACACGAAACGGTCGATTGTATGAGGCCTCTACACTTCATCTAGAAGGCTCTGCTCTGTTAATATTCAAAGTCTATAAGGCTCTGCTCTGTTAATATTCAAAGTCTATAAGGCTCTGCTCTGTTAATACTCAAAGTGTAAAACTCAAATTAAACGCAATGCGGCGCGCCTGTAAAGGTAAATTAGCATTGACGTGAAGTTGTACCTGCTGAATTACCGGTGATAATAAGAGTTTGGTGCAAATTTGTGAGAATAAAATAAATTAAAGGTATGGTGCAGGATTGGCAAAGCAGACAAAAAAAATGTTGCAAGTTCATATTTTGTGTGATTAACAATACATGAAATAACAAACCTCTACAAGTGTGGGCTTACTCTGTTGTGTGGGTCAGGATAAACCATGCACTGCATTTAGCATGTGTTCACAGTTTTCTCAAACATGATTACATATCAGAAAGAACATTTAAATGGGGGGGAAATGGTTGTAATGCAAACTATCAGACTATACTGTCAGACTATACATAAACAGTGCTGTTTTTTATCCTTATCAATCCAGTATAATATCCTTTTAGGTCAAATTCGGGGTTTTTCGATATCACTGAAAATCTGGAGCGGATGTCCACGCAGGAAAAATACTCCTTAACTGGAACACATAATTAAAGGAAAGTTTGAAGCAGAACTTCTCCCAGACTGACGTGTTTTTGAAGTCCTCTCTGTACACCAAATTCCTTTGAAGGGCTTTGTTTCTCAAAATGTTCTACATTATCAACAGCTGCAGAGATTCTTACCAAGTAAGTTTTAATGGTTATTAAGTTTTGGATTAACTACCAAAGGTATGACATCTCTTTAATTGACGTTAGTTATAACATTTGTACGCATGTTCTGTATATATATCTACCACTGGTAGGAGCAATAACCGTTCCTAATTACGGGGGGGGGGGGATGACACTGTACAAGGTGAGGAGTATTAACGTAAACATGTTCCAGAACATTGGCATTACTGGGATCATTGACAGTACACACTTTCCACCGTGTTGAAAGCTCATTGCACAACCGCCATCCAAGAATTAAATAGACAAGAGTCCAATGTTTCTATCTGATGTGACCATGAGCCTGGACGACTGCCTTAAGATCTCAGTGAAGCAACAATAAAACTGCACATGGTGGTAAGCTCAACTTACAAGAGCTTGAATAGGAACCTCCAAAATCAGTGTTTTCGAACAAGACAATTTCCTGAAACATGGAGATGATTCAAAAGGGCACAAAGGGGGATAAACAAAATCAAGCAGGGTGAATCCGCAATAAGAGGTTGTGAATCCGTAATAACAGACTGTGAGTCAGCAACAAAAGTCAGATAAAGCGTCTTGGTAATAACGTTATAACTGATTCGAACTAAACTGTTGTTGGCGCTAATAACGTCATTACTCGGTAGATTTTACCTTTAAGGGCACTGTACACGTTTGGTAATTAATCAAAATATATAACAGCATAAAAACTTACTTGGTAACGAGCAACGGAGAGATGTTGATAGTAATTGTGAGAAACGACTTCCTCTGAAGTAACGTAGTTTTTGAGAAAGAGATAATTTCTCACTAGAGTACCAAAAGACTTGTGGCCAGAAGCCTTTTATTCCTATCTGAAAGCACACCAATTTGTACAACAAAGGTGTTTTTTCTTTCATTATTTTCTTGCAACTTCAATAACCAATTGAGCACAAATTTTCACAGGCTCGTTATTTTATGCACTTGTTGGGATACACCAAGTGAGAATACTGGTCTTTGACAATTACAAAACGTGTTCAGTGCCTTTAACGCTAGACCATTTAATACGGGTCAGGATATAAGGACCAACAGCGCACGTAGAGATGATGCAACAACTAAGTGAAACGGCAAGGGGTGCTATCAGCATTACGGCAAATACCCACTGATCTCTATTATACTGACTGGATAGCGGGTTGGCCTATGCGTGTGCACAAGATTGTGAAGCCACCGCACGCCATTTTGAAACACCAAAAAAGCTGTTGAATGCACATAGCGGGTATACAAAATACGATGTCTTTTTTATTTTAAAGAAGGGATTTCATCAAATAAACATGTTTTTCCTTACCCCCAATGTTTTTTATGCCCACAATAAAAGTATATTCATTGCACACAATCATGTGGAAGCTAGATTTTCACGATGTGATGGGGAACATCATGTTTTGTTACTTCAAAAGTAGGATTGTATGCACAAATGTGCATGCACCACGCTGTTTTTGTGGTTGTTTTTGGTGTTTCAAAATGGCGTCCACTGAGCTGCGGTGGCTTCAATGAATGCACTCAACCCGCTATCCAGTCAGTACAATAGAGATCAGTGCAAATACCCCGAAAGTGCAGCGTACAACAATACAAACGCCACCATTAGGGTAAACTGTCCACAAGGAGGGTAGAGGCAGAATCGTCATTCACATTGGCCATGATATAATACGCCTGAACGTTTAATATCAGGTAATTGCCTTTAAATAATAATTTCCATATCGATATATATAGTTTCAACATATATTGGAGATGCCCTTTACACAATAAACAACAGAATTGACCCTGATCTCGGTCACATTGAGCTTGACCTATTTCTGGGTCAGTATGACCCCGAATCTGTGTCACTGTGACTCCGCAAAGAGTCAAACTTACGCATAATCTGAGTACCCTATCTTTTCTTAACCACTTCCTGGGTCAGCCTCACCCCAAAATAGATCAGGGCATCTGGGATCCGGAATCCGGATCAATTCATCTGGGATCTGGAACCTGAATCAATTCTGAAGAAGTTTCTCAAGAAGTTTATATAAAGAAAATGTACTTTCCGTTGGAAATTGATCAAATTATGATTTCTTTCTTTGGTAAATCATGTAGATACTGGTATCTCAAACCAATGGCCTCTTTTGTCTTAGTGATTGAAGTGTTTGGCTGACTGTTTGTTTGGGGTTTTGGGGTGGTTTGGGGGGTTGTTGTTGTTTTTTTGTTTGTTTTTTGGGGGGGGGTGGCAATGTTTTGACGACAAATTTGAACAACGGAAAGTTACGTGGTCATTCAAATAATCAGTTAGTCTAGGACTAAAAGAAAATTGTGCACAGCGCAAGACTCTGACATTGAAACATGAAAACCATTAGACATTTTAATCAAACTTAAGTTTCAAGTTTGCTAACCCAGATTCACACGTTCGTGACTGACCTTAAATCTAGACGAGATCTTGGTGCGGCATTCGCTGATTGTGGCTCAAAATGCCACACGGGAAAAACACAATCGGTGTGCCCGGGGGCACCACATCGATCCCCCACGTCATAATGACATTTAAATCAGAACACAGTCCTTCAAAATATGTATCAGCCACATGTTTAGTATAACGCAGTTTTATCTCATACGAAACCAGCAGGGATTTCAATGGCCCAAGGTATATCAGAACTGTTAATGAAATAATCACAATCATACACGACCTTCGTCTAGATAGGGTTAATGATAATATTCCCATCTGATAATTTACTTAGTTCCAGAGCAGTTCTTTTTTTGCAATATTCAGGATGAGGTCAGGCGAACTTTCTCCGGTCAGAATTCATTAAATAATTCGATGTCAAGTTTCATAGCATGTCTTGTGACGGGGGCTCTTTCAACACAAGTCACTCAAAATAAAACAGGAATCTTAATGACGGGTTATAATATATGAGTTATACGGTGTGTAATTTGTGAAATGGCACAACCTGGAGGTGTCACAGTTTAGTGATTCAGCGCCTCACGCAGAGGGGTTGTAGCCGAGTGGTCAAGCGCTGCATGCATAGGACTTGGTCTCGGGACTCTCTGCTGTTCACTAAATTACGATACATCAAAGAGGTCACGAAGTTAAGTCAAAATGTCATCGCACTTCTGCATTGCCACGCTTAACACACAACACGCCAGTAGTGAAGGTGTCTTCATTTCGCTAGTTTGGAGAACAAATCAAACATGACGAACTAGCAACTGGAAATGACAAAGCTCCACTCAGAATTGATGAAGCAGAAAAACAAGCTCTATGAGCTTGTGAAAAAAAAAAATCATAAAATATCACTGCAATTAAGAATCAATATCCTCAATTTATTAAACAAAGACTAAATTTGCATAGCTGTTCAGCTCAAACACAAATTCTGAGTACATAATGCTCGCTTTGATAGCGTAGTTTATAGGTTACCAGCCAAGTATATTACGAACAGTGACTGGTTCCAATCAACTTTCT
>JAUELU010000026.1:5898489-5909209 GCA_032357145.1 Evasterias troschelii | reverse complement strand
AATGTTTTATACTATCAACAGCTCTCTATTGCTCATTACCAAGTAAGTTGTTATGCTAACAATTATTTTGAGTAATTACCAATAGTGTCCACTGCCTTTAAGGGGTTTGCCCTGGTGTTTCTACCAGTGGCTGCTGAATGCGATGCTACACCTTGTAAACCCTTACAAGATGTTACATAAATGGGTCTCATAAAACTTCACAAAACTTGTCTGGAAATGAATAATGATAAGGGCTTTGAGACGCCCGTAGATAAAGCGCAACATAAAAACTAGTACCACAGTGGGAAGCAAATAATGACAAAGATCCTCCTTACATTGAGAGGTGAGGTTGAAATATTTTTAGGTGGTAGTTGACTACAAGTTAACTGCAAGTATGTAATGCCTACCGTTCTATCAGTCTGTATATATGCCAGTGATGCAGTAGGCACTAGGCAGACATCCAGCTGGCTGCTCCAGGCTTTGAGAGGAGTCCATGGTTCCTCATGGAAGGACACTGCATTGAGTTCTGAAAGATGTAGCGGGTGTGGCTTGTTACAAATAGACACGCCCCTCTCCACTACTCTCAGGAACTACTGTCCCGGTGTGGCTCGCACACAGGATCGCAAGAGTGGGAAGAACAGGAGATGAGGGTCCTGTGGGTGTGTCTTGATGTGGACGTTTTCTTCCGGTGTCGTCAACTTTCCACGACGACTACAAACCCCTCCCCCCTTCACATTTGACTGGTGGCTGTGCCAGCGAGGCTTTACGGGAGTGGTTCAATAAGAAGCGTTTAGGGAAGTAACAGATGGAGATCATCCAGGTGACAGTGATCCAGTGGGTGTGTCTTGAGCTTAGCTTCTTCAATCATATTGTGTACAGCTACCATGACAACAAAATATTTCATATCAAAATACTGTTTCAAGGGTAATCAGTCTTGGGTTTTTTTTTTAGATTACAAAAAACAAACTGTTTTCTTCAAAGAAAAATGGAAATGTTCTTTTAAAAAGCACATTGTTAAAAAGATTTCAATCAACTGAGTTTAAAGGGTAGAAGAATCTCAAGATGTTTTTCAAAGAAGGACAAAGTATAACTTGTAAATATGTTGGGTCTTTCCGTATCAGAATACCCCCTTGAACCTCTAAATTTCTGATAATACTTTTGTAGAAAATATGTCAGTGAGTAATTTTGACCAAAATTCATCTATAATTAAAGGTCATCAAACTTCAAACTGCTCCTACGTAAAAAGCAATAGCAAATTGGAAGTCATTACATGCATTAAGACCCTATAAGTACACACCTATCAACCAATTTGGCAGCCAGTTATTAAGATAAAGTCATTTGAAAAATGATCACCAAACCCATTTATGGCAAAAAAATACACAAACATTGCAGGTCTTCAAGCTGAACCATTGATCTGATGGGGCTAAGCTTGAAGTATTTGCTTTTTCAGCCTAAAGTATCAAAAAAAACATAATATATGAACTGATAAAAAAGGGGATCAGGTTTTAAATTCCCCCTTTTGGAATGATTTTACATAAAATGAACACTTTTCTCTAATAACAGAACAAAGATAATCACATAACTTAAAAAACAATATATTTAGGCCACAACAAAACTTAAATTTAAAAAGTATTCGTCTGATTCTACTTTTAACCCGAACAATTATTTGTCAATTTCACAACAGACACCAAAAAGAATACAAGAAATAATATAAATTATTACAATCAGAAAGATAAAAATATAAAAAACTTACCTCCTCCATGATCAGCCAACCCAAGGTGTACATTGTCCTTATTTCCATCGTAAGTTCTTAAAATCTCCTTGAAGCATGTTTCAATATCAAGAAAACCAAGCTGGGCTGAGATCATTGTTGTGTTTGATATTATGATCTCGCATTCTAGTTTGTTTAGGAAACTGTCTTGTTGTTTGTTTGTGTTCTCCGTTAATCAAGCTTGCATTAGCATTTTTCATCTGATGAATTGATGGAAATAGGTTTGGCATGGGCTCGGGCTTGTGCTTTGGATTGCGCTCTGGCTTGGGGTGTACGTCAGTTATTAAGAAAGCGTGCACTTTCGAAACGGGGTTTTGAACATGCAAAAGAAACCCAAGCCAATGTCTCGAAAAGGGCCAAAGTTGGCATATCTATCGCAAATCTAATTTGTCGAATTTTGATGCTAAGTCCGTACATCGAACAACAACAAAAGTTGGGAGAGTTTTATTTCTTAAAGAGCCTAAGGTTTTTGCAAAAGAAAAGAGCTGTGTCGCAAATAAACACAGTCTTTTGTATCTCTTAGCGCTTAAAAGGAAAGGGAACCACCGAGTATTCAAAATAACACTTTTCGGTTACAAGTTTTGAAACTCCTGTCTAGAGAGAAGTCTTTAATTGCCAATCTCATAGGCCGATCAGAAGGTTATTTAAGTCAATGGAAATGGGGGTTCGAGGTTGTGGGCAGACCGCTTGAGTATTCTTTTTTCAGACGAAGCCAACTTGCCGTACAAAAAGCTTCCTTACAGCAACCTCCCCTCATACAAGCTTCCAACAACCCCTTGAGAATTTTTTTTTCAGCTGTTCTTCTCTTCTCATAAGTGTCCATTATCTCTCTCCTTCGAAACATACTCATTCCTCACGCCAGGGCCTTATTTCATAGAGCTGCATAAGCAGGAACTGCTGCTTAACAAATTTCTGCTTAACAAAAATAAGCAGGATATCGGTCACAGATTTAACATATGACACGGCATTTTAGCTAGTCAGCTGGTAACCTGAATCTGGTCAGCTTAACTTTGCTGTGCTTTGTTAATTGTTATTCTTTGTTAAAGGGCGTGTACAACATTGGTAAGTGTCAAAGGCCAGCATTCACACTTAATGTGACCCAACATAAAAAATGAAATAACAAACCTGTGAAATTTTCAGCTAAATCGGTCTTTGGAGTCATGGGAAAACAGTGAAAAACTCCATTATACTATTTCACTGTTTTCAAACACCGGATTTTGTCACCAGAAATTAAGACGAATTGTTTTACTTATTTCCTAAAAACTTAAGCATTTCAAGCAAAAAAAATTCCACCATGATGCATCTTTATACCATGCGCAAATCTGTGAACATTTTTTTAATTTTCAATTTTACCAATATTGCACAAATCCTTTAAGCAGTTTTTTTAAAATTAGGCCCTTCTGAATTTCTGCTTGAGGCCGAGCTAATGCAACAATCACACCACAAAGCAAGAAACGTTCAAGCTTTTCTGCATAAAGTCAACAGGATATGCCATGTCAGTCTCAACAGCTATTCTCTCTTCACATACCAAACACTCTGGGTGTACTTATACAGGAGCACTTACCCTTCTTGGCTGACAAACTTGACGTTGTGTGGGAGTTTGTGGAGAACAGATCATCCTCCTCGGGCAACTCATCGATGTTCCCTGGTCCTCCTGACGTTTCTTTGAAGATGTCAAACTCGTCCTCAGCTTCATCACTGAACAAGCTTGACTGTTGGCTTCCTGAACTACAGTTTATGAAAAGAACAACAACAAATTTGGTCTTTAATCTTCTGAATGTTAACTTCAACTCCTAACTTCTTTCATCCCCAACACCCAAGACCAACAAAATCAAGAAAAAGAGAAAGTGCTCATAATACAGCGCATTTCAAGGCTCAATTTTCCACTGAGCTTTGAGTGTTGTGTGGTGGCTGATTGGTCAATACATGTACCCCAACAGAAACAAGGGCAATCTACCATGAAATTAAACAGGTAGTTCAACAGTTCTGGGCACGGTTTGACAGCAAATGCACAACAGTGCACTGTGTAAATTACAAGGGAAAATCCAGGTGTGTTTTTTAAAGACAAGCATGCAAAGTTTTTGAATTTCAAGACTAATTTATACAGCAACTTGGAAGGGATGTAGTGCAATTTGCAACCAACTCTTCCAGAAAGACTGGAGTAAACATCTTCTCTCAGCAAAGTGTAACTAGATTCTTTTACATGCATTACACAACACACAAGAACTACAGCTTTACATCCTCTCTGATGGACGAAGCAATAATGGTCAAGTGTCTTGCTTAAGGGCCCAAGTGTCAACACCGGGACTCGAACCCGCACTCTCTGCTGATCAGGGCCAAACTGTATGGCTCAGCATTCTGCCGAATTCTGCGCTTCTAATCACCACTCCTTGCCGAATTTCTGCAAAGCAAAGAATGTCTAGTAAACTGGGCCCAATTTCATAAAGCTGTTTAGCAGAAAATACTGCTTGGAAAATTTCTTTGCTTAGCAAAAAATGAGTGGGGAACCAGTCGCAATAATGTTAACTTTATGGAATGTTCTTCTAAGCAAAGCTTTCCTGTGCTTAGCAAGTTCTTGTGCTTACAGTCTTTATGAAATTGGGCCCTGGTGTATACCTGCCCACAAGCAGAGCTTCCCTGCTAACCTGTGGAATACGCTTGACGTTAGCGTGTTATTCCCTGCTTCTGATTCTTTGCTTACGGTAAGCAGAGCCATGAAATTGGTCCCTGAAACAACAGAGTTGAGTCCGGTGTGCTTGTCCTCGACACGCCATACATACAAAGAAAAACGCCTTTGGCAGGCAATACACACCCAAAACTTTTCCCTTTATTAAATTAAGTCTCATGTTTGCCACTGTACCTTGATACGTTACTCCTTTTCCAAGATGAGCTTGATGCTGCGCTTTTACTGTCTGCCACGTCTGTTTGAGTAGAGTCCTGGTCATTTTCCAGCTCGGTAAGTTTGTCTGGATTTACACCTACAAGCCATTAAATGGCAATTGATTCAAACATAGATCAATCACACTTTGAGGCATTGTCAAGGGCAGAGCAACTGTGGGGATGTGACACCTTCCCCCCTCCCCTTTAAATAATTTTACTGATTGGCATTATGAGCCTCGATCAGCATCCACTCCGTATCCTTGGCCCTAGTGCAATTGCAAACCAATTCTTCTTGTGCCCCCTGGTTTGTTTTTTTCCACCCCGAAATGAAGCACCAATTCAAGTAAGTACATCCAGATACCCAATAATTTTGCTGACCGTAACGGGAAAATCTCCATTAAAGAAAGAGGCTCAAATGAAACATCCTTTTCGTCCAACTGCTCACACCTGTTATCTTCATGTTATTCCTTTTCCAAACAGTGGACTTAAATGGATCATGTACAAACCAGTAGTGCTGCTGACTGCCCCAGGCAGATTAACTGCTCATCCATTATGTTTAATGACCAAAGCAATTCAATGTAAACATACCTAGTCGTGAAAAGGATACATCCTTTCCCATTTTTTTCTGGCCAAACTCAGAAATTATTTAATGGAGATTTCCTGTAGTGTAAATTTCTTTGTTTTACCATTTTAATTTGCAACACGACAATATGTTAGTTATCTGTTTATCATTTACATCTTACCAATGTTGTGCACACCCTTGGTTTAATGTCATAAACTTTAAGAAAGGGGAATGAAGGCATTCACTTACTGGAAAATGTTAGTAAGAGTAAGAAGGTGATGAGCAGAACACAAATCCAACCGAAGGGAAGAACAGGAGGGGGGGGGGGAATGAGAAAAAAAAAAGTACAGATATATTGCAAGAACACAAAACAAACACGCAAGTGAGGGTGGGAGCTAGAGAAGGAAAACAAAGTACAACAAATTGAAAAATACAAAACCAACCTAAGGGAAGATTGGTGGGAAGGGATATCAGGCAAAGTGGAGGGGCATGCAGTTAGAGAAAAAAAAATTAAAATACAAAATAAAAAACATAGAAACAAAAACGAGCATGAGTGGGGAGAGGACATCAGGCAAAGGGGAGGAGCAAAGAAAAAAAAGTACAACAACTTTGTAAATTGTAAAACATAAAACCAACCTAAGGGAAGATTAGGGGGAAGGACATCAGGCAAAGGAGGTATGGGTTAGAGAAAATAAGAAAGTGCCAACATGTTGCAAATTGCAACACACAAAACCAACCCTAAAGGAAGAATAGAGAGGAGACATTTAGGCCAACGGGGAAGAGCAAACAGAAGGGGGGGGAGGGGGCAGAGAAAATGACAAAGTGCCAACATGTTGCAAATTGCAACACACAAAACCGACCCAAAGAAAGATTAGGGGAGGAGATATCAGGCCAACCAGGACTGAGAGAAAATCAAAATAGTACCGAGAAATTGCAGGACAGGAGTGCAGGAGCAGACTTTTGTGTTGGAGGCGATGAATCGCATGATGTTGTCGAAACATTGGCGTCTCTCCTGAGGAGTGCTGTCCTTCATCATGAACAGCTTACGCGGCATGTCAGGGAAGATCGTCGCTGGGAAACGCTCAGTCATTGTTTTGTGTAGAGCTTCAAAGTCACTGTATTTCTTTGTTACCTGGAATTTGAATTAAAGGTTATATTTTTGTTATGCAAGTTTGCCCAAAACAAGGGTAAAATCCGTTCTTGGTATAGGGCTACAACTGCACAAGAAAACATTTAAGATGAAAGTAACTCAGGGGAGCTGAAGGTATGAATTGATATCTTCTGAAAACAGTATAGATTTAGGATGAAGGAAAACACGCACCAGGCAATGAGTTCAAAAGAAGAGCACAGGACAAGGACAAGGACAAGGACAAGGACAAGGAAATGTAAACAAAATGTTCCTTCCACCCTGCAGAAATTGAAATGAAGGATGCTTAAAGGCACTGAATACGTTTTGTAATTGTCAAAGACCAGTATTCTCACTTGGTGATCCCAACATATGCATAAAATAACAAGCCTGTGAAAATTTGGGCTCAGTTCGTCATTGAAGTTTCATAAAATGATGAAAGAAAAAACACCACTGTTGTACAAATTAGTGTGCTTGCAGATAGGAATAAAAGGCTTCTGGCCAGAAGTCTTTTATTATTTTAGTGAGAAATTTCCTCTTTCTCAAAAACTACGTTACTTCAGAGGGAGTGGTTTCTCACAATGTTTTATACTATCAACAGCTCTCCGTTGCTCGTTACCAAGTAAATTTGTATGCTAATATATATTTTGAGTAATTACCAAACGTGTACAGTGCCTTTTAACAATTTGTTTTATTTTTATGGCTTTAACTTCTGCAGGTTTTTTGACTTCCTCCAATCCAAAGTCTAATACTGTGTCCAAATCAAGTGACTTTGGTTGTGACTATGGCCCTTGGCTGCAACAATAAAAGGACTGTTCAGCATTCCAGCAACTGCTCAAATCATCAATTAGGACGGTTACACCCCTATGTTTCTACACCTCTATCTTCCAACAGCCTTAAAGTATTTTCACAATCCTAACCCTAACCCTAACCTTAAAGGTGCTGTATACGTTTGGTAATTGGAGCCTATTTATTGTGTTAATCCTATACAAATGTAGGTATATAACAAAACTAACCTGTGAAAATTTCACTTCAAAAAGTGGTTGCGTTTTTGAGATATCACCCCAAAAAACGAAGCGAATATTTCCACGCAGGAAGAATATTCCCTATAGGAATACAGTCTGAGATTCAAATTTTGGGGAATAAAAAGTGATATATTTTTCCATAACCGCAGTACATGTACTTCAAAGATAAAAGTTTCTCCAAATTCATTATACTACCCAAAGCTGCTGCACTTCTTACCAACAAAGTTTTTATTGCCATTAATTTTCAGAGTCAGTACCAAACGTATACAGACCCTTTTTTATTGTATTGTATTGTATTGTAACCCAACCCTAACATTAGCCCTAGCAAATAAGTCAAAGGTTTTTTTCAGAACATAGGGTTTTGGGAAAATAGAGCAGTCACCATCAGGACATGGCTGCAGTGTGCCACGGCAACCAGGGCCCAATTTCACAGAGGATCCTTCTAAAGCAGAAAATATTGCTTAATAATTTTCTACTGAGCAAAACTAAGCAGGACACTGGTCAATTAAATTTTTTGCTGGTGAACTTTTTCTGGAGACCACAATTGTTTTGTGATGAACTACTTTGGGGGCTTTTAAAGCAGCTCTATAAAATTGGTCACAGAGCCTAGTCTGAGTAAGGACCCGGCCTTCATCAGAATATTTTGATCATCATGTGGTGGTGGTTGACCCACAATATTAAAAGAGCGATGTAGGATTCCAAATTTTAAAAAAAGTTGCTCAGTAGCGTCCTGGGCTTTTCCCAAAGTTCGCCTTAGGCTCCATAATCACTTTCAGGACAGGTGTACTCCTAGAACTTTGAGGTTGTCAGGCTATCACCTTTCATAACGAAGACGATAGGCCTAATTATAAAACTTCAAAGTTCGTCAAGTAGATGGTACACTTGGCTATAGCAACCAACATACACTTTTGGAGCAGTATACATTTTGTAATGTTTTTGGAAAAAGACCCTGCCAAACTGCAATTCTAGCAGGTAGCATGGTGCTCATCATGTGTTGCCAGTTGATCTGGACTTATGTCATTATGACAACCCTTTTCCTTCTGTTGCAGTAGTCTGGGTGGCAATCTGTTTTCAGAGACTCTACAGGTGGGGCAGGCACTAAATACTAAACTCCACAGCGGTTCGGCCTATCGGAGACTACCCGAGCGAGAATGAATGAATGAATGGGACGGGTCATTCATGGCATCGTCCCATCGAACCGAGAGAGGAGTATCAGCACACGAAAAGTTCTGAACCGCTGTAGAGGTTTAGTTTTTAGTGGCTTCCTACAGGTAGTGATTCCAGACAAGGTGGTTGATGGTGTAATGATTGAATAAAGAGGATGGGAAAAACTCTCCTGACCTGCTGTAAATTGAAAAGGAAGGATGCAAAGCAAGTCGATTTTTGTACACGCCCTTACTCGGACTAACACTAACCATAAACTGTACAGTGTCGTCCATTTTGTTCTTGATTGTCTTGAAGTGTGGAAGCCTAGTAATGACTATCACATGGTACTCCTCGTACTTTGTCAGCAGTCCACTAACTTCTCGATACTCCGGAACCGATATGTCCAGACCTGTCTCTTTATTCTTGAGCTCCCTGAGAAAAAATAAATAAAAATAAATAAATAAAACATTGATTGCAACTAATTAATTGATTCCAAGTTCAACCCGATCAGGACAGGTGTACTTCTACAACTTTGAGGTTGTCACGCTATCACCTTTCATAACGAAGATGATAGGTCTAATAAATATTAAAACTTCAAAGTTCTTCAAGTAGATGGTACACTTGTCTCTAGCAACCATAGTTTTAATTTTGGTTCAGTTAATTTTTTAATCACACAAATAATGAAAAACAATTTTAAAGTTGATTATGTAGACCACGTTACTTTTGTTTACATAATTCGAATGCATTTCCTGACGGGCAAGATACTACACAGGCCAAATGGGAAAATTTACATTTTGTGTCATTTCACATAAATTTAATAGTAACAAAAGCAACTGCTGTACAGCTTTTGAGTATCCCCCTTTCTTCATTTCAAAAGTTGAGAAAATGAGACAGTGCAATCTCCATAAAATATAAGATTTGTTAGATACTGTTTTATTTCATAACAAATGAAAAAGTGGTGGCAGGATACGGAATTTTGTCCCCATTACATTCCATAAAATTAATTAATCTTCAATAAAAAACAATACAAATAAAATACAATTAATAATTTATACATCATTCAAAGCTACAGTGTGTGATAGTGAATAGTCAGACAGCAGATGAATTAATGCACAACTGCAGCAACCACTACAGTCAGAATGGTATTTAGCGAACGTTCAATTCGAATTGAGCGCACATGGCCATGTTTGCATTTTTTACGAAAGGGGGCGGGTTCGTCGTTTGCAACTTAAAAACATTGGAGGCATCAGCTATTTCAACCAAATTTACACATTGCAAAGGTTTAAATGAGCCAAGAACAAAATCGTTAACACAAGTACTTGCAGCTACCTCGATGTTGCAATAGCAGCCGTCATTTTTAAGGTAACAAAACTTTAAAATAACTATGAAATTATTGCGAAGACGAAGTGACAGGATGCACTCGTGCTTTGGCTTTTATTTTAGAAGTGCGCCCTCCAGTGGCAGGTTTTCCTAGTCCTTTGCAAATAGGTGTTTGACATAATATAAACATCTTTAAAATGATATATAAAAACTTTATACTGTTATTATTTGCCTATAAATATGTAGAATGTAATAATTTTAGAGCTAGATATTTATATGTTATCTATTTCTTGTCAATTTTACTCTAATTTTAAAATATGAAATTGCATTTGATATTTTTTTGAGCAGTCAATTTTGGTTTGATGCACTGTGTGTTTCAACACGTAAGATTTGCCGGTATTAATGAAATACACGACAGTGAGTCGGACTGAAGAGGAAACGTATCGCGGATGAAATTTTAACGTTACTAAAATAAATAATACTGCACTACCGACATCATGGACACGAAAAATGTGTTAAGTAGATTGCGCCAGTTTGATGCTTATCCTAAGACTTTGGATGATTTTAGGGTAAAGACATTTGGTGGAGCAGCAGGTAAGTTCAAATTCATGAACTAAAATAAAAAAAAAATTCACGACGTTTCAGGAGGACGGATCGGAAGGAAGAGTGTGTGTAGAAAATGGTGTTGGCTAGACTTTAGCCTGCGCTCTGTAAAGTGCATTAGCGATGCACAAACCATTGACTGATGTTTATGTCGGCAGACTACAATACAAATGAAATGCAATCGTCAATAATCTTATAGGCTAGGGCTACGCAGCTAGGTATATGGTTCTTAAACTCTCCCGGCAAACCACATACACTAGTCTAGTACTAGTCTAGCCTAGCCCAGGTTGGACTCCTCCGTTGCATAC
>JAUELU010000026.1:5604437-5615861 GCA_032357145.1 Evasterias troschelii | reverse complement strand
TTTAAAATAAGTTAAGAGACAAAAAATTAAAACCATTTCAGAAACTACACATGTGCTTATATTTTGGCCATTTTGCTAAAGATTATATCCAACTACATTTCACTTGAATAGTGTTAAAAGGTATTAAAACATTAATACTTCCATGAAGTGCTGTAGAATAAAGGGCTATTTGGATATAATTCATGAATATTCTATTCGCGTTTTCAGGCTGAAATTGTGTACTGGTAAGAATCCCAGATTATTACATCTATTAAATCCGTGTTACATTCCACCTAAGGGTAGTTCCGAACACAGGGACTAGACTAGAGTACTGCTAAATTAGAAAAAAATTGAATGTCAGTGTAAAGGCCAAGTCACACAAGGCAATTTTACAGTCAACCAGCTCAAAGCACTCTCCAGTAAGAAAATTCATTCACATCTCAATTTTCTCATTATTTTCTTAGGGATAGTGAGTTACAGCTGGAAGAATGTCTCTTGTGCTACCAAAGTGTTCCTTTTGCATACAGTGCAGTTGGTTGCCTCTTGCCTTGACAAACTTGCCCTGTGTGACATGGCCTTAGTTACTTTTTTCAATAAGGAAATTTTGGTTTTGTTTTCTCTTTGTTGGTACTTTTACATCTCAACATTACAAGAAGCAAACTTCTGCTTTTAAACTGGTTGTGGTCCTTAAACAAACAAAAAACTTAAGAGCAGCTCTGGTGGATGAAAGAGTAAAAAATAGGACACTGGAATTGGAACTCTGCCTGCCTGCCTGCTGGCACAGCTTTGAACCCAAATTCAAGAAAACATTGCTGAATTTAGTCTAGAATAAGGTAGACTTGGTGCAAGACATAATCTGTGATCGAACAACCAACAGTCGTTCCTGGGCGTAATATATATACCGGTACTCAAGGTAAAAACCTATCTGTATGCATGCGTACGTACTTAAACCCTTGCAGTTTCATAGTTGTGCGACAAATGACCCTGCCATTGGCTCTGTCCTTTATCATACTGTCTCGACCCTGTGGGTGATATTGAATGGTCAGATGTAGTTACAGGGTGTCTTTCTTTGCTTGCACATGATTGACTTTGTAATCAATGATTGAATGCAGAGAATTGGGAAAACAGAAGTGAAATTTTACTAACTTGACTACATGGTCCCTTTAACTCTTTTTTCCACCAGAGCCAGAAAGCATTGCAATACATATTTGATATGTAAAAAAAAAAAAGTTGAAAATGCCCAACTGCAGTTAATATATTAACCTAATAACACACACATATACAAACAAGCTTGGCGCTCAAACGCAGTAATACTACATGTAAGCTTAAACAACTACAAACACACACTTTCAAACAAGTCTGGAATACATTGGTAAATAAGACTTGAGTTCATGATTCCTCTAAAAGACAGGTTGGACCCCGTAACTACTTAGCAAATAGGCATTATGCACACTACAAGTCCAAGCCTTTGCCCGGAAATCCATGTGAGTTCATGCATTGTGCACAATGCATTGTGTGTAATCCTTTAAAATGAAAATCGTACGCCAAACAATGCACATCATTTTTACGGCATGACGGAAACATGGATTTCTGGCCTTAGGTACAACAACATGACAGACCTGGGGTCGATTTCACAAAGCACTAAGATTCATCTTAAGATGAGTTATCAGTATTAACATAGTAATTTGTATTGTGACATCACTCTTTGCTAAGCAACTGTGCGATGGATTTGCAGTTGCGATCAATCCTAACTCTTTGTGAAATCGGCCCCTGGAATTTTGTGATCGAGCCGCGAGTGACCTGGCTTTGCCTTGTTGTCCTGAACACATAAACGCACACACAGCAGTGTGTCAACACCGGCAATTTGGGATTTCCTATTGTCCCTCCTATGTTTGTACTACATGTATTAACTTTTTGGCAACAGCTCCCATTGGTTTTGTACACACTTCCAACTGGGAACCTTTACCCAATGGAGGGCGCTGTTGTCCCTTGTTTGAATGTATACACCTATCCAGACACAATCAGGCCTGATACTTTGTGTAGGCATACCCAGAGTTGTGGGGACTTTTACACAATGGATCAAAGGTCCCCAAAACGTTTTTCTTTGTTAAACTGGGTCCCCACGTGATTAAAGGGAATAATAGAACAACAATAGAAAGTCCCCAGAATGGTGTGTGCAAATGTATGGGTGCTCCTGTGGGTAAGGCAGTTTTTTCCACTGTTAAAAGGGACACCACTATGAGAAAAATCAAAATGTTGTACAGGAACATTTCCAGACACAGCAAGGCAAAAACCAGGGCATTGAGGCAACCGCCTCAAACTTGCAATGATTGACCCTTTTTTTTTTTAACAGCCACAAATTCCTCACAGCATCAGACGTCAAAATCACAGGCCTGAGATGGTTCAGCTTTACGTGTAAAGAATAAATGCATTTTGTAATAAAATATGTCACTTCTAAAATATATATTTCTCTATAATTATAGACCTATTCATTCAACTGCAAAATTCTGAATACTTCCTTCTTGAATTAATTATAACTGGGTATTCACCCACTTGCCAAGGGCCCAATTTCATGGTCCTGCTTACTACAGAAATTCATGCATACAGTGCCCTGTACAGCGTGTCAATTCGGTGGGCCATAGGGAGTTGTAAGCACAAAGTTCCGTGGTAAGCTCTGTTCTGAAATTGGGTCCTGTTGATGATGGAATGGACGATTCATTTTAACCCAATGTACTGACCCCCATGTACTGTTCAGCATCACACGTGGCTACCATTTGCCATTAGGGTGTCAAATTGCAAGTGAAATTTATGGTAAGCGTTGTAAACGCTGTGTTGCCTGAAAATCTCACGAGCATAGCACACAAGGACATTGACCCCCAAGATGGTGCAACCAAGACCATTGTGACGATAACATCTGGGCCCAATTTCATGGTTCTGCTTACCATAAGCAAAGAATCAGCGCTTACGGAAGCAGGGAATTCCATGCTTACTTCAAGCTTATTTCACGGGTTACGAAGAATTTTTGCTTGTGCGCTTGCGTAGTTCATGTTACTAAGCACTCTATGCTTACACAGCTAGCGCAGACATTTGGCGCTTGCTCTGTTAGCAGAGAGTGGTGATCGCAAGCGCATAATTTGGCGAAGCCATAAACTTGGGCCCAGGTGAATTGGTTAAGTGGTGTTAAACCATGTACGATTGTCCCTAGTTAGTTAACTCTCGCTGGCAAACTGAATCGGGCCCACCACATGTGTGATCAGCCCCTAGTTAGTTTGTAAACATAAGTTGACAAACTAGGCATGGTTAGGTTTTAATAACCATTCCAACTGAACAGCAACAACAGGTTGACTTGTTATGGTATGACATGGATTTACTTGATCAGTTAACCAGTTGAACTTACATTTCAGGATATAAACAACCCAACCACCAACAACCCTTACCCCCACCCCTCATTTTGAATATACCACACACAAAATTACACACATTACTCTATTTAATGTTTGTTACCAATCTTTTTAAAACCCAAATATGTTTTTTTCTGTATACTTTCAGTAATTGTTCTGAATATTAAACAACATTTTTGTTTGAAAGTATTCGGATTTGGTCGCAATAACAGAAAGTGGTTAGCATTTAAACAGGTTTAAATTCCATGCCACATACAAAACAATTGTGAAATCCATTCTTCTAAATTGAAGTACTTCTTGGGAAATATGTTCTTAACATTATCCCTTTATGTCCGCCCAAAATCCTCCGCATTATTTTATAATTAGTTTCAAAAACTGTGAATACATCACTTGATTTACTTGATTTGAATTTTCGAGTTGAAAGGTTACTCGTGCTACCTGTTGTCAATTAGTCGCCCTCTATGACTATCTCGTGTCGATCCACCTTTACGCCTGCGGTTCCGGCAAGGTGGTCCCCGGCTTCTCCTCCAACTGGTAGTACGGAGGCGGGACTGCTGGGTGTTGGTTTGCACCGGAAACCGGCTCGGGTGCCATGTTGGAGGGTGGAATTTGGTAGCCCTGGGGCGGTGAAATGGCATAGCCCTGCATCTGTTGGGGATGTCCAGGCTGCTGAATGTAGGCTAGAGGTGAGTAAAAAGGGGAAGAACAAATAATAATAAAAAAGGTGTTACCACTGTTTGCCCTTTTGAGTATTTAAAAGCAGTGTGAAAATTAGCTGCAAGATTCCTATTGCTCTAGAGGGGCTAGCGAAGTCTTGAGTGTTGAACTCGAGTTCTGATGGCCGAAGTCATCAGAGTGTGGATTCGATTTATGATTGTGGCACTTGTCTTCTGTGGCAAAACACTTAGGTTGAATTGCTTCCAATCACCCCAGAGTAAATGGGTGCATATGAGGGTAGAGAATGTTGAATAGAACAATTACCAATCTGATTGGCAACGTATTTGGGAAGACCTTAAGTACAGGGACAAAGAAAAGAACAACATATGTCTCTACAGGGGTGTAAACAATAGAATCATTGTATGCGTGTGTGCGACAGTGCATCATCCTTATTACAGACTCTATGCTTGGATAACTCCCGCCCGGCATTGGGATAGTACAAGACAGCCTTGATCAAGGCTAGATGAACTCGAGTAGTAATAGTGTAAGGCGCTTAGATACAATGTAAAAAAGTGCCTTATAAATGCCTAGTATTATTATTCCATGAACAGGCTCTGGGACCATGGACTAATTAAGAACGCGTTGGCACACGTGCCGACGATGGAATTTCCGATCCAAGGATTTTTTAGGTTCCCTCATTATCGAACTCTATTGTTGATGCCTTTTGTTGGTCGGAATAAACAGACAACACAGCACGAAAGTAGCCCACAAAAGGAGTGAAGGATTAGTGTTTTCGGTCTAGCTCAGGTATACTAGGGTTTATTTAGTGAGCCGATTATAACTACAGTGGCATTTGGACAACACTATTGTTCCTTTGTTATACAGTGACTCTCACTCAAGACCGAGCGATTGCAGGAGAAGGCGTGACAGTGCGTGACACTGTGTGGGTTTTCTTTTGTTTGAGCTTGCACGCATAGAAACGCATCAAAGCTCCATCAAAGAAAGAAGATGAAAATACACATCCTTTACTGGCAACTAAAACCTGTTATCTCCATGTGATTCCTTTTCCAAACAGTGGAGTTAATTGGCTCATCATGCACAAACCACTAGTGCTGCTGACTGCCCCATGCAAATTAACTGCTCATCCATTAAGTTTAATGACCAATGTAATTCATTGTTGGTGGCCAAACTCGAAAATTCTTTATTGGAGCTTTCCCATAATGTGGTGAAACCAGGAGAAAGTCTGAGAAATCACTGGCCTGGCTTCAGAATTCTTCTGCAACACATGGATTTAAACTCACCCTGCTGCACCGGCATGGCCTGGCCGTATGGTTGAGGTGAAGTCATGATGGTCACGTTGCCTTGGTTTGGAACATAGTGGTGAACCTTCACAGAAAGGATAGAACAAACATCCTTATATTTATTACAAGATACAAGATGACAATGACTGAACTATACATTCATTTGTTTTCAAAGTATTAAATACAGGATTGGTAGGCTTAAGGATAAAAAACACCAATGTTTAATTCTAGTCTGAAAGCTTACTGATTGTGAAGCTCATACATGTCATACTACAACAATTATTTCTGTGAATTCTTTCTCTCTGAAATGAAGTCGTATTTTAGAGAAAACTACCTAAAAAATGCAACAGCTGATTTCAGTTGTTACAACCCAAATTAAAGACAACAATGTTTACAATGTACATGCTGAAAATTGTCCCTAGTTTTTGACTATTTTCTCCTGACTCAAACAACAAATTAGGCCCAAATAGTTCACAGGTTTGTTATCAACCATGTGGTTGATCACACAAAACATGAACACTGTCTGTGACTATTTTGTCAGCTCTACCAACCCTGTATGATACCTTTGATTGGTATAAAATTATAAATTGTTTATCAGAAGATTCTTACAAGCCTCTCACACTTGATGGTCCAGCGGTTAAAGGGACACGTTGCCTTGGATCGGGCGAGTTGGTCTAGCGTTTGAAACCGTTTGTTATGAAATGCATGGTTAGAAAGATGTTTTAAAAGATGAACACAATAATCCACACAAATATGCCTCGAATTTGCGTGGTTGTCCTCTTACATCGTGAACTAACACGGTCAGCCATTTTGTGGAGTCAAATTTTTGACTCCACGAAATGGCCGAACGTGTTGGTTCGCAAAGTAAAAGAAAAACCACGCAATTTTGAGGCATATTTGTGGAGATCATTGTATTCTACTTTTAAAACATCTTTCTAACCATTATGTATTTTATAACAAACGGTTACAAATGCTTTTCATGTGGAGCTACATTTTGAAGTATGAGACCTATTCCTTTATACAGCACCATGTAATGGTTTACAAGGTGCTGTGGCGCAATAAGCAGCCAATCAAACCAGGAAAACCAGGGTGACCTCCTGCTCTTTTCGATAAGTGTACATGGTTCTTTTACCTGCATTACATGTACACAACACCCCACTGGCTTTAGTCACATCTGAAGTTCGCAGCAATAATGGTTCAGTGTCTTGCTTAAGGACACAAGTGTCACGACAAGGACTCGAACCCACACACTGCTCTTATCCGCTCGGCCACGACACACCAATCAAATTTTGATTTGTTTTGATTATTACCGATTCTGTACTTTGCCTCAGTGGACAACACTGGTAATTTTCAAAGACAAAAATTCACACTCCATATGGCCCAACAAGAATTAGTAAACTTGTGAAAGTTTCAGCTAAATCAGTTGTCAAAGTCACGAGAAAATAGTGGAAAAAGAAAATGTATGTTTTTACTGCTTTTAAACATCAGGTTTCCAGCTCATCAGAAGATCAAAACTAATTGTTTCACTCATTTCTCATTAACTATAGCATTTTAAGCAAAAATATTTTAAGTGAAATGTTATACCATACTACCTTTTACACCATGTAAGTTAAATGTTCAAGTCTGTGAACATTGATTTTACAAATGTCGTGCAAACCCTTTGATCACTTACCACAGTCTGCTGAGTGGCAACGCTACCATATCCACAGCTTCCACGGCAACAGATAGCAGCTGCAATGATGGATACAATGAACTCAATCAGAGCAACAATGCAGCCAACAGAATCCACGGCGATGCGACCATACTACAAGAAAACAAAGAAATGTTCACCATTGATACACCAAGTTGATAAAGCTGTTTTAAGGTAGGGTATACTTTTGGTAATTGTCAAAGACCAGTATCCTCACTTGGTGTATCACAACATGCATGAAATTATAAACATGTACAAAATTTGGGAATAATTGGTCATCAAAGTTGCAAGAAAATAAAGAAAGACACAACCACCCTTGTTGCATAGAATTGTGTGCTTTCAGATGCCCGAGAAAGGCTTCATGCCCGAAGCCTTTCTCAGATTCAAGTTTTGGGGTGAAAAATTACCTCTTTCTCTAAATCTACATTACTTAAAAGGGGGTTGTTTCTAGTAATGTTTTATAACATCAACAGCTTTCCAGTGCTCTTTACCAAGTAAGATTTTAATGGTCATTAACTTGTGCAGTAAAAATACCAAAAATACACCCCACCGTTAAAGCAAATGTCATGACCAGGATTAGAACCTACAACAGTGTACACTCTGTCGACTCGTCTATGACGGCCAAATTTTATGGTAATGCTTACTGTGAAGTTCTGCATTTACGACCCATAGAATCACATGTTTTACTGGACGAGGAATGCGTAGAATTCTGTAGTAAAGCCATTCCATAAAAATAGGGCCAGCAACTCGTGTCAATTTTTCTTTGGAGAAAAGTAAATAAATAAATTGGGTTGAAGGGGGAAGAGGGCTATGAAACAATTAATTTACCACGTTGCTGCAGCTATAGAAGTAGTAGTAGCTGCAATGAACGCTCTCGGTGAGAGCAGCAATAACTAAGATGGCCATCAACTGAAAGGCTGCCAGGGAGGCCAGTATGGACATCACCATATGAGCCACAATCTACGTTTAACGACAAGTTTGGAAAAATGTTTAATGCATACTTTTGCCCTCCATCGATGAACAAAGAGGGTAATTTATATATTAGATGGGAATGAAAATGAAGCTTTTGAGACCTTGAAAGAAAATTCACCTAAACCTCTGCCACAAGTTGACTTGTGACAGTTCAAGTCAGGAAGTCTTGGGGTTTTGAGTAATAATACCATATTGTGTTTATCTTTATTTTAAAAAGTTATTCAAATATTGACTTTGAGTTTGATAAATATCTTTCATTTAATTTTACTTCACTTCATTTCATACTGGTTGTGAAGACTCTCAGAAAAGCAAACTTAATCACTGTAATAGCCAAGAACCCAATTGAGAGAAGACGATGAAGGAAGTTTCAGATTTAGATGTTTGAGAAAAACCCCAGAGAATTATTTCAGGGAAACCTACACAGTCAGGTAGGGACTGACAATCCAGTCCCCATAGTGACCCCGACATATTTTGAACCGGGGTCCTAGAGGTGAAAGGTGAGAAAAAGATACCTCTACACTAGCCTGACCACCCAACCTGACTATTCTGATGAGTATGGAAGTATTAACCATAAGCCAGTGTATGAGATAGATCTTCTCTTTGCGCTTGTTCAATTAAAAACAGCTCAAATGTGAAACCCCTTTTGATTGTCCTGTTAAAGACAATGTACAGCATTGGTAATTGTTAAAGACCAGTATCCACACTTGATGTGACCCAACATATACATGAAATAACAAACCTGTGAAAGTTTCAGCTGAATAGGTCTTTGGAGTTTTGAAAAAAACAGTAAAGAAAAAACACATAATATGTTTTCACTGTTTTTCAACATCGGTTTTAATGCAAAGGGTTAAAGACTAAATGTTTTTCTAAATTCCTTAAAACTTAAGCATTTCAAGCAAAATAATTTCAAGGAAAGTTTTCCACCATAACCATCTTTATACCATGTAAGTTATGTTCAAATATTTGAAAATCTTTATTGTCAATCTTACCAATATTGTACACACCCTTTAATTGTTGCTAAAGGTGACTGTGAAGTGACAAGGTGTTTATAACTGGTAAATGTACTTACCGCACAACTATTCTGATTTCCAGCAGACGCAATACCCAGAATACCAGCCACAATGAAAAACTGAAGGAGAAGAAAAACATAACAAATAGTTATAACTAGTCTATACATGTTATATAGCCCATTTCACAATTAACGTGTCAATGCGCTTTACATGTACATTAGTGTCTTGGGGTCGATTTCACAAAACTCTTCCTAACTTAGGACTAGTCCTAGGCAATGCTAAGAGAAAGGACTAGTCTTAAGTTAGGACCAGTAACTTAAGACTAGTCCTATCTCTTAGCATTGCCTAGGACTGGTCCTAAGTTAGGAAGAGTTTTGTGAAATCGACCCCTGGTCATTGGGGCGATAACATTCCTTTAATCTTTCTCAGCTCCCTGGGGAGTATACAGCCCTGGGCTGCTGTGGTGCTTTGAAATACAAAATCAACCTCTACCCTTGCAGGTACCCATTTGTACCCTTGGGTGAAGAGAAGCAATTATATAGCAAAGTGTCTTGCTCAAGGACACAAGCATCATGACCGGGACTCTAACCCACACCCCGATGACTAAACCACCAGAACTGGAATTTGTTGCTCTAAACCACTCGGCCATGACACCCTACACAATAATGGATTTTACGTGTCACATTGACTTGTTTCTGTCCATCTAGGTATTGCAATAGGGACTTGCAGCGTGTGCAAGGGGAGAAATAGCTGGTAAACCCAATGTGTGCTATAATGTTAAATGCAAGTTTGCCCTAAACAAGGCTCAAAACTACTTTTGGTAAGGGGTTACAAGAAAACATTTTAAGAGGAAGGGAAACATCAAGTTCAATTTTCTAGTGTTGGCCCTACTCATTTCCAATAGATAGAGTCTTCATGCGATTGGGGAACAAATTACCAGTCTCTACAATCACATTAAAATAGTGTAAATTGCCATTGCATTCGATACCTTTCCAGTGCAAACATTGTCAACACCCTAAACATCCAATGACATCATTCTTCAAAAAAATGGAGTGTACTTGAATGTTTTTGTACAGGGATGTTTTAGTTATCCCTAATTTTTGCATTATGAGCAAAGTCATGAAACATGCTGTCATTGGACTAATGGATCTTTACATTCCAAGGAGGAACACTTCGTCAGTCAAAATGTCAAGATCAAGGCCATTTTGATTGAATGCCATTGCATGTCATGAATGAACCAAAACATCCCCGTACACAAATGTACAGACCTATTTTTCTCAGAACGATGTCATTGGATGTTTAGGATGTTGACAAATTTGGCCTGGAAATTAATTTAAAAGATCTGGAAGAAGACATACACAAACGCCACTCCAGATTGGGCTCCCCACTTCTGCAATGGAACAATCCAAGATGATAGCTGCAATGCCGATGGCTACAGAGACTACACCACACACCACCTGGATGTAGCCGGTCTGACGGGCAGCCGAGGTACTGTAGCTGCTGATCACTGCACCACCAGCATGGGGCTGAGCCTGGACAGTCTGATAGGTGATGGTCGGCTGTCCCTGCTGGTGAGCTACCACCTGTTGCTGGGGCTGAACCCCCACAGTATGATGGGTGGTCATCCTGCTGCCTTCAGAAGCTTTACTTATTGGTCTTTGGTTCAACTCCTGCTTGGCTGCTAACAAATAAAAAAAGAATTGTTATTAGACATGTTAGAAAGACATTGATTGCACAACATGTACATGTATGGTCTTCAAATAGTAAATTAATTAACCCTGCTAGTGGCTTTTTGTATAGCGCTCATCCTCATTGTCACGCAGTGATGCTCAAGGCACATCAACAGTCAGTATTTTCCTGCAAGGTATAGTGGAGCTACGAAGTATGAGACCTACATAGCACCATGTAATGGGTTCTTTTACGTGCTTTACACAACACACTAGACTAACGGCTTTACGCCCCATCCAAAGGATGCAGCAATAGTGGTTAAGTGTCTTGCTTAAGGACACATGTGTCATGACTGGGACTCGAGCCTACACTCTGCTGAACAGAAACACCAGAGCTTGATTGAGTCCAGTGCTCTTATCCACTCGGCCTCAACCGACAACACGCCATAAACCCTTACACAGTACACCGACAGACTAAGCAGTCTAGCAAGAAGGTGGCCTCGACAATATCCTCTTCTATTTATAATACTCCACACCAATTTGTTTGGACTAAGATGAGATTGGCCTGCTTGAATCTGTGGTAAGCAATCGTTATTTGGAGCTACAGGCTCCAGTCCTTCTGAATCCTTCACTTTGAAAAAAGTTGAATATGGGAAGGAAGTGGGGTTGTATTCATGACAAATAATCGCTCAGTGAAAGTATACAAAGTACTGGGCACAATTTCATGCTTCTGCCGACTGCGGAATT
>JAUELU010000026.1:5373215-5383400 GCA_032357145.1 Evasterias troschelii | reverse complement strand
TGGAGTGGAGGAGAGACCGCTCCTGGGTCAGGATGTCACTAGAAGCTTTCAGCTCCTCGGTCTGTGCCGTCATCTATGATAGGAGAGATTTTTAAACTTCTTGTTACTTAACAGGAAGGTGCATCATTGAATTGGCTTCATATGCACGCGCACGTACATTCAATCTCTCGAAAGATTTCAAGAAATTAAAATAAACTTACCTCTAACCATAAGAAAAACTGTGGTAGTAAACTGGCAGGTACAGCCATGTATAACATTCTTTTGGGAGAAATGTTAATTTTGAGATGAACCGATGTGGTTTCGACGTTTCGAACAATATACTCTGCTCATCTTCAGGAGAAAGGAGACGAGCAGTTCGAAACGTCAAGGCCACACCGGTTCCTCTCAGAACCAACACTTCTCACAAAAGAAAGCTTCAGACATCATTTAACCTATAGACGATGTGACCTCTGACGTCACTCGAAAACCATAACATGATTCGCGCGCATACCGCCGGGCAAAACCTTTGTGTTTTGGCAGCCAGCTAGAAACATGACTTGGACAACAGACATGTCAACAGAGGGCGGTTTGAATGCAAACAGAGGTCACATCGTCTATAATAATTATATATTCAGAGAGGTGCTTACGTTTTTTCGACACTCAGTTAGTTTTACGACTCCTATTCTTGAAACACGACAGATCGAATGAGCGTACTCTTCCCAAACCAATGTTAAACGTTCATTTGAAGTTATACAGTCATCAAACTGTAACTTAATTTTCTCCACATTCAACATATGTCATTTTAATCACCGTGGAAGTTTCCGATACTTCTAAACCATAGATGAACCCAAGGTCTCCGTGCTATTTTGAAGGAGTGGAAACCATACAATTAACGCAACTTCCTCTGCCGTTGGTTTGTATAAAAAGTATCTTGAACCTCAAGTCGTACTTCGTTGATGCGTGCTCATACATCTATTTTCAATTTAGTTTTGTTGGCATTTATTTGGAATAATTTCATTTTTCTGGCTATTTTCATTAACACTATGAGCTGTGTTCTTGCATTCTGTATGGACTGGGTTATCCGGTCCAAGATGGGCAGGCTCGAGAAGGCGTATGTCCTCGGCTTGATTGGAGGAACCTATATGCTAATATTGAGTCATCAGAATAAATGAATAAATCAAAGATTTATGGGATTAACCTTGAAGTGGGTTACAGCAAGTATTCTTTTTACTCCTGATTTTGTAAAAAAAAAGACCAGCAGGAAGTTTCTGAGTCGAAAAACTGTTTTCGAGAAAACAACTACAATAATCACTAGAACTTGAAACTCTTTAGAAGTACACGAAGGTATACCCAGCTTGCTATATCTACGAAGGGTTTTAGTTTCCTTTAGCTCTAGACACAACCACCCGACTCTTTACGGAGCTAATGAAACCCCAAGAAGTATCCAGCAAACCCCCTTGTCAAGAGTGCCATCAACCATTTCCGAATTACCATTGAATTACTCCGATTTTAAGTGGAAACGGACCAACAGTCTTAGAATGTGTCATGTTCCTTCCAAGACGACACCGTATCCGGTCTAATGACTGTGAAGGATCACATGGTGTTACCGCAAACTTAATATACAATAATTATCCATCGTGTAAAGTTTTGCATGAATGGTCCAGCTATGATCTTTTTATAAGTTGACAATTTGTGGATGATTGGGAGTGTAATCAACCCTCGTTCCTCTATAGTCATGGTGACATTAACACATACCACTTTCATCTTCGACTGCATGTCCTCAGCAAGTTCGCGATACTTCCAACATTCGCCGTCCAGAATCTCGACTTCCGTCTCAAGTTTACCCAGAATCTTCTTCAGTTCCTCCTTCTCGGCGTCGGGGCGAGTGGAGTCTGACTTTTTCTCCTGAGAGGAAAGAAAAGGAAATTCGTGTCTCTTAACAATGAATATTTATAAAAATGAAAAGTATAAATAAATTAAACCTTCTGTTACAAGAACATGTTGAAAGGGGAAAGCATTATTTTTTTTTAAAAGGCATTTCCATTGGAAAACCGAAAGTCTGGTGGGAACATTTGAAGGGACACCAAGGCCAAGATCAGGGCAACAGAGGTTTATTAATAGGGCCTCCTTGTATTTCAAGGCCTGTCATTGCATACCGTCTTCTTAGTACGTAATCTTGACATTGAGTCCCACTTAAAAATATCTTTAGAGCCATTTGAAGTTCGTGACGACAATTCATGACGACAAACAAAGTCTCAACAGACATCAGATAAACGTGCTAGCAAAATGTCAAGCGATTTACATCCCATACAATTTATTTGACGTAGACTGCATTTGCTAAAATTACCAACCGAGTCCAAGAATAGATTAAACCGACCGATGACAAACTGACTTCTATAAAAGTATAAAATGTCTACAACAGTGGGTGGCAAAGGAAACTTAACTGAATTATCCCAGCGGAATACTGTGAGGAGAGAGAGAAATCCTTAAACGTACAGTGATGCAACTTTTAGTTCTAAAATTGACTTCAAGTATACGGTGAAGTATGGATTGGATTGCGTATCGGGGCTCAGTAGAACTTGGGAACTTTATGCTGAGAAAAATAAGGCAGACAAAATCACATGATTACTGTTCCCATGGTTTTACGATATAAGAGCCTACATCTCATATTTTATGTTCAGCCAATATTGTGCCAAATGACGCTCTGTACTGAAATACTCAATTTAAGAGTTAAATACGAATATTGTCCGGTACACTGACATCATTGGAAGTGACAAGTGAACGTTTTAATTCGATTTCCGTGAACTAATACCAGTGCTGTGTCACGTGGTTCGGGACAAGCTTCTGCAAAGTTGAGCCAGAGACGGCGAACCCCTATTATAACACAACTTTGAATGAATGTAGCATACACGATAGCAATACAAAAGCTTGCCTCGCCCTTTTTACAAGATAGACATAAGACGGGGTGGTTTTATGAACTAGGAAGTAGAAACTATATTGTGTTTTTGTTGTTTTGTGTTAACACTGTGGGGTTAACCCCACATTGTTTTTAACATGAACGATTTAAGGAAAATGGATGTGATAACAAAAAACCCTATTATGTGTGTCGCTTACCGTGTATTTTGAATAGTTTTCACGAATTGCGCACAACGCTTATGACGTCACTGTGTCTCTTTCAATAAGGCTATTCATATTGGGGTTGCAAAAATAATGTGCAAACAGACGAGTAATAGCAACATATTTCACTAGGAGTGAATTGCAATCTTTTCAGTTGATTAATCTCGCGATGATTCATCGTGCCATTTACCAAATCCGGGTCGTTACTTGATGTTCAGGTTCCTATTGAGTACGTTGCTAGGACATAAAACTCACTTCCACGATAATTGTCTGCCAATTGAAAATCTGATTGCAAGTAGATTATGTTCCTTGCTAATAAATCATCGGAATTAAGGGTGCCATCTGGCTGAGCTTTCCGTAAAGAAAATGGCGCATCGATGCCTGACCTTTGACCTGTTCTATAACTACAGCTGAAACCGATCATGTGCACACTAATTATTTCTTTGGTATCTTTGGGTTTAGTCTTTAAGCACCCATCGGTTCAAGGGGTAATCATCACAACCCAAAAATAATTTCCGAAACAAAGCGCGATGGGATTTTGTCTGTATAAACAAAGTGTAGTATAAAATGAAGGCACTATTATAATTGTAATTACGATAATTGCATGAATCGATAGATTATAAGGCAATGTGAGTGCTTTCTTCAACTAAGTTACAGACAATTTTGAAAACAGTTTAAAGCATCTCTAAACATGTTGTTTTGGCAAACAAATGGAAACACATATTAATGGTTCCTTCATTTTGTTCTGATTTAAAAGAACACTATTCGCGTGTACCTTGAGCTCAAAATACCCACTAGACAAACTGGGTAGAATAAGCAATTGAATACATTGAGTAATCTATGAACTTACATTTAAGCTCTCGATTTATTCAACACTAATTTGATATTTCCATATGGATGTTAGCATTGAATCATGAAATTGAACTTTCATTAGTTACGTCATCAAATTACACGGCTTAGCGGTTTTATTTGGTCACTTAGGGAGCAAAACGGTCTCAAGGTATACTGGAAAAGTCTCTACGCGTGACAAGCGAACGTCTCTGATGGGCTTAGACCATCACGGAGACCGGATCAGCTGAATGGGTCATCGGAAGACCCAATTCCTTCTTAACTTCAAAACAGCAAAGCAAAACTTTGTAAGTTTTGGATTCTTTGTAATTTTCAAAATTATTGTAGGGTTTGCCTTTCACTTTTTCGGTGTCTCGCAATCAGGACCGATTGGTTTGTCATTTCACTATTAGCTTTTTCACTTTGCCAATTCATATTAAAGGTATTATACACAATTGGTCGAGCTGACCAAATAGTCACAGAGAGTGTTCATGTTTTGTGTGATTTGTATTGTGACATCAGACTTTGCTTAGCAATTAAGATTGATACAGAGTTATCAATCTTAACTCTTTGTGAAGTCAGCTCCAATGAGGGGTGTTTTAATTAGCAAATGACAAGCGGACCGCTGCTAAGGGTCAAAGCTAATTCCAGCAAAACCAATATTTTCATAAGTGTTATAAACATAAGCGTTACAAAGAAAGGTCAGAAAACGTTCATCAAACATTGATAAAACACATCCTGAAATTCAAATTAGTGGTAAATTATAACAAAAGAACTTTTTACCCACCGTGTTATTATTATGTTTTAAACTATGTACAAGAATTTTATTTTAGAATATTTGATAAGTTTGAAAAATCAGTCGGTGTATAAATATTGCTAGACGCAAGAACTGTAAGAAAACAGGTTTAGTAATGCATTAATTATCCATGTTCATCAGTGAAAGCATTAATGATGTGGAAATAATTGCAACCTTCATTAAATGAGACATACCTGAAGCATGTTCGACAGAATCATTACATTAAATGTGATTAGTTTTAAGCTTTTTATGTTATATCTTTGGAAACCATTCCCAAGTCCCATCACATACTGAAACCAAAAACTTAAACATTTCTGAAGTCGCCTCAACCCACAGGGGCTTCTTTACAGGGTCACATTTTCAAGGTATTCCCTGGCTGCAAATTAAATGAATTCACTGTACAATACCTCTTGCCCGAGAGTAGCACTCGCAGTCACATCCGGTCTACTCTGCATGTCTTCCATCTTCATTTTCAGCTCATCCAACCTCTTAGAGAGTTCAGCCTTCTCCCTCCTCCATGCCATCGTCTCCATCTTCTTCTGGAGCTCCGTACTCTCCTTCTCGAAGGCGAATCTCTTCTCTGCCCGGTCCTGCTCGTCCTGTGTCTGTGGTGCGTCGGGGGAATGTGAGACAGGGTCGGGGGAGTGGAATTTCTTAGCGTACTATCAAACGTTCAGTGACAGTCGTTTTAAGGCAGTTTTTTTTTTTAAACGGGGCGGGTTGTGACCATCAGTTGCGGTAATGACAGTCGCGTTGAGCAGGTGCGCAGCGTGATATTTGACGGTAAAAGACGCATTTTTTAGTGCAGAAGAGTTGGTCAGAGACAGAGAGACAGCGCAGTTTTACAATTGGAATGGAATATTGTTTAGGAAGAGGGTTGCAGTGTTGTGGTAAGCAATGGGTATCATGCGAACATATAAAGTTGACGGGGTATTCCGAGAAGGGTAACATACATGAAGGGTCCAAGAGGGAAGACCGTACCCAGCAGGGTGTCATGCATCATGCAGTAGCACACAATGGGTGGAGACATCATCGCATAATGCCACAACAAGCGTAGGTACCGGTATTCAGTCCAGGAACCATCGGGTGGGTTTGGAGGGTTCGAACACGTTCGTCAATCAGGCGTTATTGGAAGTGAGCCAATCGTTTTACAAGTCGAGTTGGACGGGATGGCAGAGAAACATGCGTGTGAGTGGGGAAGAATATGAAGCATTAACAACCAATTAGTTGATAGTTATGATATTAGTCTAAACAAGTTAAAATCATATAGAGCTGTTAAACATTATACCAACCAGAGGTGAGTAACTCATGTTAGAAGAAGGTGGTGTTGCTGTTGCAAATGCTAAAGACCAAGGGATTTATTTGCTCGCCAGACTGGCCTGGTAAAAGCATGACGCATCAGCTAAGCTAAATAGGATGAAATGCAAGCAGCCAACATCTGCGCCCTGGGCCGGAAGCAGTGTCTTTAAGGTTGGTCAGAACCTCTCAAAAACTTGTTTCTCGTGAGTAAATTTGATTTTTGGGTTAAACTTTGAACAGAAGATATTTGTGAAGTTGTGAATTTTAATTTGAGTTTGGGGTTAATTGTTTATTACGTGTGCAGTATAATGCAAGCAACATTACAATTACAGAGCATAGCAACGTCACTGAATTTGTGAAGAGTTAAAACTGTGAGCATTCAGCATCACAAACATATTCAACGTATACGTGCAGCTCTGAATATAGTATCCATTCTTTGTGACAAGAACACTATTTTGAGCATTTGCTGCATCAATAAATAGTGTACATATAGCCTATAGCAAAATCGCCGCGTTATTCATTTGTAACATACAGACAAATGAACCATAACATTTTCAATATGACAACAATTAACTACTATATGCATAGCAATAGCAAGTTATGCAAATTTCTTTATTTCCTAATTGTTTAGCTATTCTTGTTATGTTCAGTACAACTATATTCGTCAAAAGACACAACCACCTCAGGGTCGACAATGGCCGAGTACCTCTGTCGAACCTCAAGACTCTAGGAGTGACTTGACGTGAAGGTGAGCGCTGTGAGCAAGTTTGTGCAGTAAAATACTGCCTCTGTTTTCTTTTCTTTACAAATACAGTTTTGAATCTCAATTTCACTTTGGTTGCCTATAGTTTGGGCACTCGTTCTCGCATGGGAACGAGGCAGCAATACCCTCACAGAGTCACACGATATATACAGTGCAGCAATAACTTGGTTGAAGCAGTACACAGCAAATGATAGTGGGTTCGATTCCAACCTAAACTTCGTTTGAGTCGCTTCACCAAACAGGTTTTTTAGTAAGCTAGCGTTTTAAGTGTATATTCCTCTAGTATAGGGCTGAGCCAATGCAAAAAGAAGACAACTGGAAGTGGAACAAACAACTCAATGTTCCCTTCACAATAATCTCTCTTCAACCTCGTCAATCCCTTTTTCTCCTCAAAAGTCTACACCCGATAACACATAACTTTATCAACGAGATCGCGGTTAATGTTGGCTAAATCCCCCATGGAATACGTTGTCGGATATGCGTCTATTAATACACCCTGAGAAGGAGGAAGTTCCAAACGGAACTACTCAGTTAGCTGAGGGATTATTTTTACTCGCGGAAGGATGAATTGTATCAAAGATACGCTTTTACATCAAGTTCGCTATAAGGGAACTCATATTTCCCTTGGTTTGCTACGTGGAGGTTGTACAAGAGGCACATATCGAGCAGTCGATCTGAAATTGTTCATATCATAATGCATACAACCCTTTGTTTTTAAGACAACAACATTAACCCTTTGTATGAACTTCATAACTGGTAAGCTTTCAAACTCAAATTGAACAAATATGTTTTTATTTGTATCAATCCTGTAAAATACCTTTGAGTAAAGGGAAGTTCTCAACTCAAAATAAAAATGTGAAAAACATTCCAAGTGGGATTTCTCTTCAGTCCTCTAGAAGTCTATGGACATCCTATACGGAACATGATCATGAAACAGGGCACGGGGGTTACACTCCCCTTCCACCCGTCTTACTTCGCCTTGTGATGATGCGCAACAATTGAAACACGCTCTGTTAACAGTCGGACCCACGTCTTCCTGCCCACTGCAGGAAACTCATGAGATTGCAAAGTTACCCGCCTACGAGTGCAATCATTAGACTTCATCATACAACCCTTTGCAGATGCTTGAAACCATATATCAATCTTGTTAATATTATGGTTTAGTGTTTATGAAAATCTGGGACAAAATATATTGACGAAGTCTGAACGCAAAGCTTGTTTTGTACCAATGTTTCAGACTAAAATGTTGCAGCAACGAATATTTTGTGCACTTGGAACTGTTGCCATTAATGCTTTTGACAGGATGAAATGTGCGGGGTAAATGAACCAGAACATGTGATCAACTGATCGTAACATGTGATCATATCATGTGATTAGAACATGTGATCATAACAAGTGACCACAACAAGTGATCAATCCAGCGGTGCTCAAAGACATGTTATACTTTATTTTGTTTCTTGAATCAAGATATTCAAGTTGTGCCATTTCTGTATAGCAGCGGTCAATCCATAATTTAGCAGCCCATAACAAAGAGTCGATTTAAACATAGGCATAATTTCCCATCTAGGTCAACACTAACCTCTTGTAACCGGAGATCCATTTCGGATTTCTCCTGAGCAAAGAGCTCCCTCTCTCGGGCAAGTTCTGAAGTCAAGTCATCAATGGCAAGGTGACACTCCGTCAGCTGTGTAGAAAAGCAACGGTGAAATTGAGAACGTATTAATATAGGGTAACCCTCTGATAGATATTGGTCCAATGAGGAGGCAATCCTTTCAAGCAAAACAGAAAACAATTGGTCTTTACAAGCATCGTGCGCAAAGGATGTTACATTCAAATACTATAGAGCGCCGAAAGCACAAAATGAGCAAATCGGGCTGAAATGTGCATTGGACGCCATTTCAGAGACAAACCCTTTTGATGCATGAGTAGATCAGTGCACACAATAAAATTGCTCTCAATAAATAACTCGAACATGTGCTTGCTAAAATGGCACCCATGAGTATTACACATTCCAAAAATAGATAGAGCTCCAGTTTTCAATCTTTTGTCTTCTGTGCTCCATAATTTTTGGTCACACTATTCACGACGAAGCCAGCTTGATGTTCTCCCATTCAAATCAGTATCATCAAACTGAATCTGGAAGAGTCTGTAAATTCCCAGTCAGACTGATAGTCCGTATTCCACGTCGATGTTACACAATGAGACAAGACTGCAGCATGACAGGCTAGCAAAGGCTGGTGGCTCCGGCAGTGGCTATGGCCGGAGCGACTAAAAGTCCTATTCTCCAACGTTGTCGTTGCAGCCAATGTTCATAGACGTAGCCGAAGTCTTTAAGATCATTCTAAAAAGGCACAGAGTATGCTACAAAGGATACAACAGGACACGTAGGGCGTCCTCCCTGTTAAAAACACACATACATCCAAGCCGACTTAACATCCACGTTCACCAATAACAACACATCGTGGCTAAGAGCACATAATCTGGTTAACACAGGAAGATATTGTCAATGTTTTTTTTAACGCGCAGATCTTCGGTTCAACGTAACGATGAGCCGAGAAACAATCTCCACTGCACCAATGTAGGCGTTTCATGACTATCGGGGAAAATACCTCTTGACGGTGCTTCCCCAAGGGTCGCTTTTGGGCCCAGAACGAGGTGCAACCAAAGCGTCGCCGTTTAAGAGTGCAAGTCCATCAATGTTCCTTGCCCAACAAAGGGACAGAGAGGTTCTAACCGTTCTTGCTCTCAACCAGAACTTTTGGCTACGTTTATCGGAAGTAATTAGCGTCAATCCTCTAGGGAGAAAGGCAACTTTAAATAGATCACGAAAGCTTAACCTAATTAAAGTTTTCACTTTACACTGTTCCTTTACAGCTATGAACATTGTTGTAGTCAAAGTCAACTGCTGTCTAATTTAAAGTATTTGTTTATTCACTTAGTATTTTTGCAAAACAGTTGAAGCATAATACTGTCCGTCGACAGTCGACTGTCCGTTCAAAACTCTACACAAAGTAAAGAATGACGTTGAAATGTGTCACACTCTTAGTTAGCGGTCGTTCAACCATTGTTCTCAGCGACAAGAACAATAGAAAGGGACTGGTGAGTGGGACGCCTGCTGTCGTTTCAAAAGTATCCCGTTACTTTGTTGTCTTTTACATGAGACCATGTGCTGAGGTTTGTTTGATTTAACCAAACTGAGCAAGTTGCATTCGTATTATTGTATTTCATTCATTTCAGTCTTGTGAAATACAACCAGCAGAACATACGGTCCGCCATTTTGAGGCTCTCTTAAAAATGTGGCCGTGTTACTGTTCTACCATTAAAACCCTATCCCCCATCAGGGTCCCTCTACTTACCCTGCCATATACAACAGAATGCAACAAATTGCAACAAGGGATTTTGT
>JAUELU010000026.1:5312417-5322755 GCA_032357145.1 Evasterias troschelii | reverse complement strand
TTATGCATATGTTGGGATACACCAAGTGAGAATACTGGTCTTTGATATTAAATTATAAAACGTGTTCAGTGCCTTTAAGCATGGAGCTCTTCGTAACTGAGGCCACACTACTCATGGTTTGGACATGGGTGTATTTTGACTAACTTGAATGTCTGTCTGGGTTTTTTTTTTTTTTTTTTTTTTTCCATACACACATTTTGATTAACGTGCAAGCAGCTGCGTGGTTTGTAGTTTAAGTTGAAAATATATGAAGAGCTTTCGTGCAGCAGTGCAAACAATTTCACCCACTCACAAACGCTATAATGTTGCACAGCAGCTTCGTTTTGGTCAAGCATAAAAGTACAGCGACATCACACTGTTAAAATCATTATGATTACAACTCAAAGGTTACCGTTAATTTATATATTAACTATTTCACAGCCTGTAATACTTCATACAAATTAAATCAAGCAATCCGTTCAGGCAAGAGGGTCCACTTACTGCATAGAGCCTACATTAGAACGGAAAGGGTGAAATCCAAATCATGCTACAACCTACTTAGTAACCAATATTAAATTTGGGGGAAAAATAATTAAAATTTCTCCCTCAATTATATTTGTTTATTTTAAGACAGTATTTTTCCTTTTTTTTTTAAATAAAAGTTGTGTTATGTTCCTACGTTGTGAGACTGTTATGACCTCATAATGTGTACTTTTTACTTCGACATTATGCACAATGTGTACTGTAACTCTCAATTCAATAGCAATACACATCGCATGTTTTATTCTCTTTTCAAGTCAATCTAAAATTGCCCGCATAGATTAGTTGATTAGTAGGGCTAGAAGCAGCGTAGACAGATTCCCATACTAAGTATACGTACATGTATAAGAGGATTTATGGACATGCATAATCACATTCCTCTTGTGGTTTCAAGTATGACGATAATATTACACAGAGTAAGATTCGCTCTCGCTCAACGTTCACGACGTTGCATCAAACTATAGAACTCCATAATTTAGATGTGTGTAGAGTGGCCCTTTTTCGGGTTCCTACACCAGGCTTGGAGGTACACAAAGGTCAAGGAGACCACTGAGGCCGTGGCTTCTGGTGCCCTGGTCTTGGCCTTGCAACCCCTTTAACAAAAATGTCCATATACTTTAAGATTGTCCAATGAAAGTGCCCTTTGCAAAATGAATGACCTTGCACTCTCAAAATGGAATTTGAAGCCTGCTACAAACCCAGTGACAATAGTGTTTCTTAGTCTCCTTTTGAATAAGTGTGCCTTGCCCCCTTTACCCCCCCCCCCCCCCTTTCACTTTGGTTTTGGGCTACATGGGGAAAAGATGGCCATGTCATGATTTAGGTCTGTATCTTCGAGGCAATGGAAATTTAATAGCTCGGGTACAGGCGGCGGCTAGACTGAGTAATGAGTGAAATTGTGGTCATTACTTTTATTAATCAAATTTCCCATAAAGACTATTACTTCAATGCTATAGTGTGACGTATAAACTTTAAACGATTCTAATCTCATGGTCTTTATATTTGCGGGTCGATGTATTTTGTTTGACTTCTCAACAGAATATCGAGCAAGGGATTTTCAGAGTTCTAGTAAAAATTGTTAGTGGCGGGTGGGCAACCTACTTGTTCGTGATGCTCATTTATTTTTCCATTTTTTTCCGGTGTACATTGTACATTTAAAAAAAAGTGTTTAACTTACTTTTTAGTGTGTGAATGCAACTTCATTCGACTATTATACTGGTGGCGATTGCGACCATATACATCAGAAAGATTACATTTAATATGACAATATATAGGCTACTCAAACTTCCTCGGGCGCAGCTTACTAGCCGGGTGGGTTGATTTACAAAAAGCTTACGCGCAAGGCCCGAGTAAATAATAATATTTGGGAATGAGCAACTCCTTCTATTGACAGATGGGAAGGCAAAACAACAAAATAATAAATTCACGTTAATTTCAAACTGGTTGGATACGTGCATGATCATGTACAGATATTCTTTATAAAACCATATAACCTGTATAGACCATGTAATCGTGACATCACTAGTTCACAAAAGAGCCACAGAACCCGGGTTTCACAGCTCAATAAAAGAAAACAAAATTGTATCTTATGGAGATTGCACTGTCTGATTTATATCACGTTTAAGATGAAAAGAAGGCTCATCATAAAACGTGTACAGCTGTTACTTTTACAGCTTTTGAATTTATGTGGAAGTTATGTCAACATGAAAAATCTTCCGTACGACCAGTGTAATGTCTTGCCTGCCAAAAAGACCCAGGAATGTCAAAGGCCACTTATTTTGTAAACAAAGGTTACATGGTCCATACGTCCCGAGCAGACTTTGTCTTAGAAACAACAGATTTCTCTTACCTCCGTACGCGTTTTCTCCAAATCCCGTTTCATCTCTTTTCTGGTATTTTCCGAATCCACTAATTTCCTTCTCAAATTCTGACACTCTTCTTCCGTCTTAGCTCTTTTCTCTTCAATCATCTCAAGTTCTTGGTGGAGTCTTATGGACACATCTTTGGCTGTTCTCAACTCCTGGTGAAGCTCGGCAATCTCACTCAATCGGGTATCTTCCGGAGACGAGTCACCCGAACTCACAGCGGACCCGGAGAGCAAGGGGGTGGGGATGCCGGCCGTGCTGGCCCGTAAGCGATCCTCCCACTGTATACGATCTTGCTCAAATTCCTCGTTCTTTCTCTCAGCTTTACGCAGTCGATATTGCATTATACGGCAGTCTCGGACAGCACGGTCGAGTTCGATCTTCATGTCACGATATTCCTCAATGTCCCCACCCTCCCTGTACTTATCTTGTGACTCCTCCACTTCCAGCTGCATTTCTGTTAACTCCTCCTGGAGTTTGGCATTCTGATCCGAGAGATCTTGAGCGAGTTTCTCCACGGCAGCAAGACGGGACTGAAGCTGGAGAACAATTCTCTCCCCTTCATTGTCTTCATCATCCTCCACAAGGGTTTCAATTATCTGTGGCACATTGATATTGGGGGCCGCCATCTTGTTTTCTGTGCTCTCGTCACCTGTCCTATGTTTATCCTTGGCATCACTGTCATGTGGTATATCCTCCTTGGTCTCATCACTAGCGGGTTTGGCTACAATCTCCGCGCGAGGTGATGACACCCTCTTCATCATCTCATTGGTTGATTCCTGCTCGGATGGGAGACTACGTTCTTCACCTCGTCTCGGCTTCGGTGGTGCTTTGTCCTCCCCTGCACCCGTGACCTCTTTATGTTTCTCTCCAACACCTCCTTGCGATGCCTCGTCCTCATCTTCGTCTTCATCCATCTCCATGAGGGGCGAAGGCACCCGTTGGTGTTGATGATACATC
The DNA here is from genome assembly GCA_032357145.1 of Evasterias troschelii. Taxonomy (NCBI): domain Eukaryota; kingdom Metazoa; phylum Echinodermata; class Asteroidea; order Forcipulatida; family Asteriidae; genus Evasterias; species Evasterias troschelii. Next base: position 5,319,411 of record JAUELU010000026.1, on the reverse strand, counting down.
CTATCTGAAGCAGGTGGGATATAGACAGGGAGGGCACACAATCGCACCTCTTCGGCGAACGATCGTTCCACGGGTGTATCTTCGTCTCCCTGGTCTAGTCTGACCCCTCTCGTAACATCGACGCTCTCTCGCACGTTCTCCTTCGCCGTAATTAATCGCCGCTTTGCGCAGGCGCTCGTTCCCGGCGACCTGCGTGCATTATTATTCTCAAAGCAGCTTGCATAATTACTATTATTTACCGCGGCCGGCCGCGTTGATGATAAGTCGTCGCATGACGGCGCCCCTGACGAAGCAACTCGCAACAAGTTCAAATTCTCCAAGCTTCGTGATCGCTGTAGCGGCTCTGCGTTTTCTTCCGCTCTCTGTCGCTCACAATCGACTTGGGTAGGGATGGATTCCGTCGATTTTGCCAGCCGCGTTTTCAAGTTTGTGTCTCGAACTTTATGAAGGATACCGTAGCTCGACGCAGAGCTAGAATTATTCGCATTTAACTCCTCGCTGCTCGTGGTAAGGTTACCGGTGAAAATTGTGTCATGGTCCTCCTCAGTTAATTCGCCCCCGAATATGGAGGAAAGGTCACTGTATGTGACATACATTGATGAATCCATGCTCGGCGGGGGCTGAAAAATTGCCGTGATTTCTTGCTCCTGCTGGGCCCTGCGGCGTAATAAGTGAACGAAGTTAATATCTTCATCTCTGTCAGAGTCGAAATAATCCTCCTCGTCTTCATCTATTCCATTCTGGCGCGAATTATCCACGTAATCCCTGCGGTTATTACTGGAATTAAACCCTCTACTGGTATCCATCGTACATGGTGATGTATCGCACGCTCGTCCGTCTGAATCTGCTTTGTTTCCAATCATAAGATGGGATGATGAGTCTACATTGACATAACCCGATTCCACGACAGGGTTGATACCAAGCACAGCGCCCTGTACCGTCTGATTGCCGTAGTCTGACGGGTGACGTGAGTCGGCGGTCGTGTCTAGTTTGCTTCCCCTTTGCAGGCCCCAGCTTCTCGCGTTCCGATCATGCCTTTCCGTGATTTGCTGATCGCGTTCACCCAGGTCACTACCAATGATACTATTCCAAGTCCCGCCTGGTGCTCTGTCTGTAAGTTTATCCCTGGAGTAATACTGCAAATCGTCCTCATTCTTCCGACCTACGATCCCCGCTAACTTGTCCTCTTTACACACAAGTACTTCCTGTTTACCGGCAAACTCATCTGTAGTAACAGAGTTGTCAGGATCGAGGAAAGGGGGTGTTGTGTGGGGTCGAAACGGAGGCCACTCGTTGGATGTGACCCTCTGCATCTCTTCCACAGTTTCACTCCATGTTGCTCCCGCAATTTCACGCGGCGAACTAACAGCCTATTTGTGTTCTTGATGAATATTATTGTCGGACAAGGTCGGTTGGTGATTTATAAGGCGTTACTGGCAACCCGTATTAGCCATGAAGGGCAAACCAAACTGTGTGTACACAAGTTATATACTTGGTCACTCTCTGCGCTTATACCAATGGTGCATGTGGTGCGTAACGTTCAAGTCATTATGTGTAGCCGTAGTCCGAGTTCCACAATCTATTCAGCTTCTGTGATTGAGCTCACTCTGTTTGGTACACACGTCTCCGGCTGACTGAATAGAATGTGCACTCCAGTGAACGTAACTAACAGATTATGCGGTGTTAGCGCCGTACATCACACCCGGTGCTACCACAGACAGCGCAGAGGCCACACTGATGTTTGTTGTTGATTGTTGTACAAGTATTCGCAAGTACCAGCAAAAAATACCACTAGCATAGCAATATTCACTAGCTAGCGCAATGGTCTTGCAGGCCCGCAAACTGAGAGTGTACATACATGCACTTGTTGCTTTATATGTGACATCTGTTCAAGCATGGTTCAAGCGTATAGAGGGGTTCAAGCTGCAAAGTCTATGACGTGTTTTGCTTTGGAGAGATCGTGTTTTTAACGCAGGGGTCATCGGGTGTCGTCCAGGGCTGGCAATGGAATGTACGCGTGGCAATGTCCTTGAAATATCTTGGTGAATTGCCACATTTATGTCATGGTAATGTACAAAATTATGCATCGCGAAAGTATTATTTTAAAGCGTGTAATACCTTACAGGTGTAAATGACACGTGCACGCCGCAGCACGTAGCCCTCCAATTACGATGTATCCATGGTCAGTGACGATTTACCATATATGGATTGGAAAATGACAAAAATGCTTGTCTCCAAACAAGTGGGGAAACAAATTCTTAAGACGCGTTGCTGGTGGATCTGATAACTGCGTAAAGTTCTTCAATCAAACAAACAAAAACCGCTTAGTTGTTTCCTTTAATGGCAGCATGGATGACGTAGCTCAACCGCAGACAGAGGAGTGTTTGTGTAAAACAAACTTTTTAAAGTTCAGTTTGTGGTGTTGCATCACGGCCGAAACACAACTCAACTGCAATTAGTCATGAGGTTGTGCAGAATAAACCAACATAAGTTGCAATCTCCACGAACATTTGGAGCAATACCAGCACTATCATTGGAGCAGAAACATCTTGGAGAAGGTATGTAACTTGGACTCCACGCACCATCGCTCACAAAACGGAAATGCAGCGGCACTCAAGTCATGATGGAAAAGCCCCTTACTGTTATCGTTTTAAACCGCCCCATTAGGTATTCCCGTCATGTTCGTAGTTACCTGAAGCCAACATCAATCGCCTTATTGCCGGGGTACAAAGTACCTTTAGCTCGTGAAGTGTCTGTCCACAAACGAAGCTCGCGGTCAGTAATAAAAGAAAGTCTAGTTTATCACTACACAAATTTGTTTTTTAAATAATAATGTTTACTTTTTGTATTTTATTTATTTACGTATTTATTGATATATTTTATGATGATTATCATTATTACAATTTTATTTTATTTTATTTTTTATTTTGTTAATTGCTTTGGGGGGAAGGGCTTGTTACACGTCACACATTATTTTGGTAATGTAAAGGCAATGTCCTTAAACTTCAAAGTGGTAATAAATTACATGTCTTCCCGGTACGATCCTAATTAGGGGTGCACTTGGCTATTCTAGACTCGAGCCTCTGGGTCTTATATATATATTGGTGTGCAAATCTTAACTTTAGGAATAAAACTCAGTAATCTTTATGCTTCGACTAAGTCGGCATTAATGACATCTTCTTCGCGGAATTGTTGTGCTATCTCAGTCCGACACAACAAAAGTCAAACCAAACATTTCAAGAAGTGTTTTAGCCAGGGCTTTTTCCCACAGAAATTCTGTCTGGAAAACTTGATGTTGTTGTTTTTTTCGTTTTTGCTGTTGTTATAGTTTTTGTTGTTTTGTTCGGTTTTTTCCGTGTTTTTCACCCTTTTGTCCTTACGTTTTTTTTTTAATTACAACGTGTAATAGCCAAGAGGGGCTTATTTGTCAGGTGAAAGGTGAAAGAAGACTCCTAAACTTATAGTTTCTTTAAGATGTGAAATCCTTGCAGCACGGTCGGATTACAGTTAGGGTTACCTCCATGGGGGTATATTTCATCCTATCCAAGAGTTATAAGACTGATGTTTGCAATATCATCATGTCATCCTTGAAGTCCAAATCAAAAAAGTAAAACATCACCTGCCTTAATATAACCTCCAAACATCCCCGGAAACTGTAATCAAAAAACTAAAACCTCTATGTTAGACTTCGTCCTTTCTGAGAAACTCGAAATATTTATAGTCTGTCCATAAATTAATGACGGTGACTCATCTGGAGAGACCATCGTCACGGTGTCCCGTAACCCGCTGGTTGCCTCGTGAGGAGACGTAGCGGGCTAAGTGGAACTAGCGGGCTAAGTGGCTAGGCTGATTGTCATGCTAATTAAAACTTGATATGCCCGTTGTCGTCAATTTCCGCATTTGGAACAAAACGCTGTAACATCAGTTGTGGTTTCACTCATCGACATCATTCTCCAAAGGATGAGGGCAACAGATTTAAGTTTCCAAAGATAAAATGAGAATTTTGATAACCGTAGTGTTTAGTTCAGCCAAGGCAGAGGGCGCCCTTATCGTTTTCCTGATGTAGTTGGTGGAAAATGGCGTTCACATTTTTTGTTCTCATGCAAACTATTTCAGAAACAGCTTATCCTAAGAATAGGGTTTATTGAGTCAATATCCTCGAGAAAGATAATGTGTTTGATAAACACTTGCCCAAGGAGACATGATTTTCCAGTGTCTTGTGAGACATAATATCCTGGGAGGAACACGAGACAAACTATCCTAAGATAAAGTGTCTCCTGAGACACAATTACCTAGAGGGTGAAGAAAACGTTTCCCCCCCCTTCTGAGACCCATGGGTCCTGGACCAATCCTGGCATAGAGAGGTCTCCAGGGATTGATTGCTTTTTTAAAGAGAGGAATTTCTTCAACTTCTCAATTTACTCATAATTTATTTATTTAATTTTATTTATTTTTCTTGGGAGGGAGGGGGGTAGGGGTACGGGTTGTCGAAACGACGCATAGGTTTCAATGTTTTATGTTTATTTATAGCTTATTAATTACATATCAAAGGCAACTAAATCAACAGTCGGGCTAAAAAATGTTTTAAATACATACAAATACAAGAAAATTTGTCAGATGCATTAAGGAAATCGAGTGGGGGGAAATGAATGCAAGTTGGATCCTGAAGAAGTGAGACGCTAATACAATTTTGCAAATCTAGAAGCGTTCCAAAAGCAACATAAGTAACTATTAGACAATGGAGCGGACAATACAGAAGATCGACAGCTACCTGAGTAACAAAACATTGTCAACTGAAACAACAGCAACAACAAACACCGACAATTAATATACAATATATCCCCAATGACGTCACAAGCTCAACCATCCTTCATTGAGGTCAAATAAAGCCCTATTGTTGGCTGGAATGATGTACGTAGCGCTACAGACGTGCGCGTTTCTTCATAATTTGTTTGACCTCAGTGATGAAGAAAAAACTGCTTACGTTTTCTTTACAAATCTCTTGTACTTGAGGTCCTACCTTTCCCACTTTCAGAGTTTGGGTTGTAACATAACTTGTAGAGTTTTGTATAAGGGGTCACGGACTGAGCGAAGTCTTTCATGCCTGTCATGAAAAAATATATATAAAAGTGATTAAAGTGTGCATACAACTAACAAATACATACAGGCACAATTACATAAAAGCACGATTAAAAAGATAAGTCTTCACTTTACGTTTAGACAAATCAATGGATTGAGAGTGTTGAGTGTCAGATGGCAGATCATTCCATAATTTGGGGGCAGCCAATGAAAAGGATCTGTCACCCAATGTTTGTAACAATTTGGTCGTTGGAAAAGATAAATAAATCTTGTTGTTAGAACGTAGACAGTAACTGGATGATTTCTTAAGACCAATGAGAACACTTATGTACTTAGGAGATAAAGCATTTAAAGCTTTGTATGTTAAAATGTGCATTTTAAAATCAATACGAAATCTGATAGGCAACCAATGAAGTTGACGCAAAACTGGTGCAATGTGGTTATATCTGTGTGTCCCACTAACCATAGTCTGGCAGCTGAGTTATGCACTCTTTGTAACTTGGCAATCTGGGAATTTGGTAAGCCATATAAAAGACTGTTACAATAATCTAGACGGTTGGTAACAAAGGCATGAATTAGGGTGACTAAAGATTCCTTATACATAGGCCTATATTTACTAATACGTCTAATGTTATGAAGATGGAAGAAAGAAATGGAACAGGCTCCCAAGTTTTTAACAGATGTACTTGGTGTGATTCTAGAATCTCCAACCTTAATATTCATACCAGACAAGTTAAGTTTAGATAACTGGTGCTTAGAACCATTTAAAATAAATTTGGTTTAATCATCATTGATCAAGAGTCTGTCCTGAAGCATCCATGTACGAATAAAAATACAGTTTTCCATTGCTACAATAGCCGCATCCTGACATAACCGTCAGTGTCAGGTTTAAAGGACAATAGTTTAGTGTCATCTGCATAACAGTGGGCATCAGGTAGATGCTGCTCAACAATGTCAAACAGTTTGGAAGCGTAAACAGTGAACAAGAGTGGCCCCAAACAAGAACCTTGGGGAACAACGGAACTAATTTTGGACTTATCCGATGAAACTCCCTTTATTATTATTAATACACGTTGGCTCCTTTTGGAAAGATATGACGCAAACCAGACGCTTTTCCAGAGATCCCTATCTTTGACTGAAGCCGTTGAAGTAAGATGTTATGATTGACAGTGTCAAACGCGGAGCTAAGATCCAGCAGAACCTTGCTGCTTGATCTTAGCTCCGCGTGAACAAAGTCACTTGTTTGGAATTCATGTTCAATAAGATATCACTTTTGACCTTCAAAAGAGCTGTTTCATCAGTGCTGTGGTTTTTCCGATATGATGACTGATGGACCGGATAGAGGGAGTTAGAATCCATTATGATCGTGTAACTGATTAAAAACTGCTCTTTCTGCTAGCTTTGACACAAACTGAAGATTGCTAATTGGGCGATAATGTTTAAATGCGAGGTCAGAATTTCCCTTCTTCAGCAAATGAATTACTAGAGCCTCCTTCCAGTTTGAAGGAAAAACAATAAATTCTAATTGTAGCTTTTTAGTGAAGTCACCCGTTTAAAGCTACTGAAAATACTCTGCCTATGTGCTAATTAGCTATCAAATTAATTACACAACAACAATTACAAGACGAGTACTACTCGACATTTTTTGTTTAGCTTTCTCTTTAACTGTCTCCCACGACAACAAACTTCTCAAAATCTTACAATTCCCTCTACAACAACGATATACTCTAAGTACACGTTTATGAATGAAACGACCAAGGCAGAATATATTGTCTCTTTCCTGTTTCCACCTCAACTGATGCAAACAGTATAAATTTAATCAATAGCTGATGTATAATTACTCCTAGAACTATGAGGTTCATTCCGCTATCGTCTCCATTACCCTCATAGAGTGACATGTACAAAATCCTATTCG
>JAUELU010000026.1:5178346-5204052 GCA_032357145.1 Evasterias troschelii | reverse complement strand
ATGTATATGTTGGGATACACCAAGTGAGGATACTGGTCTTTGACATTTACCAAAAGTATAAACTCCCTTTAAGCACACAAGCATCAAGACCAGGACTTGAACCCACATCCTGCTAATCAGAAACACCAAAGCTTGAGTCCGGTGCCCTTAAACCAATGCACTCATCAGCCACGACATGCCATATAATTGGAGATCAAGATTTTTTCGAGTAAACATTTTGTATTATTCCTAACTTACAAGTGATTTACAAGGATCCTTTATCAGTACCAATTCAAAACTCAACACCCAAAATGTTGGGCCGTGATTATGGTTGTATGCCTGATCAAATCTTAAGCAAATCAGTTTATCTGTTTAGTCCTCAGTCAAACAGAATCAAACAAAACACGCAGTTATTTTTTGCTGAAACCATTTCTGCTTAGCAGCAATAAGCGGGATACCAGTCAGATATGCTACATGCGTAAATGTATTTTAGCTGGTAAAGTTATTATTGTATAAGCATAATTGTTGTTGTGCTTCAGCAGTTTTTGTGCATAAGCCAATTCGGCCTTGTGCATGGTATAACACAAATATTATATCTGTACTCACATGGCATTACGTTGATAAACGGATGGGGAAAAAGCCACACTGCAAACAGCTTACCACATGCCCAATGCCATCCTCGGGATATGTTGTATTTTCTTTCAATTTCAAAGCCATTATCATCTGTTTATCCCTCGTTTGTTTAATTAATATGTGCATGTAAGGAGGGTCAGCTGCGCACAATGAACACGTGTGGCAATAGCGTCAAAGCAAACCTTGATACAACCTTGCGTTTGTTTGCTTTTTGTTTCTCTATACAGAAACACAATTTCATGGCTGACCAGTGCGTATCAAATCCAATAACTCTGATTTTCTTGTTGGGGAAAAGAAAAAAAACAACACTCGGTCTATTTTATAAGCAAACTAAATATTTTAGAAAACAAATAAATGTATGGATTTTTTTGAAATTCTCGGAAGTCACAAACAAATCAACTATATTGTCTTTTCCACACCACCCCATGTTTGGGTTATATCGGGGATAACCTATATTCCGACACCAATGTTCCGAAACCCTTATGTTCCGACAACTCAACATTTGTTCCGACTAACATATGTTTTGACAACCCGCTTAGCTTGATAAATGCCAAAAATAGCGCATGGACGTTTGTAACCATGTACTTTTTGGTGGGAATCAGAACAGAACTTTATAACTAATATCAGAATAATATTGTAGAAAAATGACCATTATTAAAAATACCATGCCGGAACATACGGATGGTAGAACGTAGAGGTGTCGGAACTTACGAGTGTAACCGTTCCACCTAAAGTTTGACAAATTTTGTGGGTGAATTTTTACCAGAAACCAAAATAATTTGAATTTGGGGTAAGGATCAATACTTTGCACCATCCACTGATGAATGATGAGTTATCAATGCTTTCCGAAGTCTTGTGGGGAAAAATAATGGATTTGAGCTTGCCTTTACCATGACAGTTTTTTGCTATTTTCTCAACAAGTAGACATTGTATTTAACTGACACTTTCACTGGTAACTTGTATTGTACCTTCAAAACCTTTCAAATGCCTCAAAACCCATAATGTACCTTTCTTGATAATTTTGCCTATAAATCAGCATTACGTTGACAAAAAACACCAAACGGTGACCAGACCTTTTAAACTTGTCAACAGGATGTTATAAGGCTCAATATTATAACAATGTTTTTAGAAGGATTCGTCAACATCTGGACTCCAAAACCTCATTACAACTGAGCAAATGTTTATACCCTATAATCACCGTAAATTAAGCAAACAGCTTTGATTGGAGGATGACTCAAATAATATTCCCCATAGCAAAGTGTTTGCGTTCTTCAAAGCGAAAAACAAATAGTGAAAGCCTGTAATAATAATTCTATTCTCGTTCGTTCAAACAAAATGTGTTTATGAGTTGCGGCGCTATCATGTGCAATCAACGTCAGGGACTGTTTGCTTATCTCAATGGAGATCTTGTTTGTCGGGGATGACGAGAGAAAGAGTGGGAGAAAGAGAGAAAGAGGGAGAAGGGGATGGAGGTTGATAGCAATACCGTGCCAAGAAAAAAAAACTTGCATTGAATCATATCCGTCATTACAATTCTGAGGACTGATCGCGTTGAGAAAAAAATACCCATCCCGCGTCACCTGCGCAGCGATAATCTCAGGTGAATTGTCAAACTCTGCAGGGACGCCCAGACTTGTCACAAACAAGTGTTCACTGCTTTTTAACAGAAGCAGAGTGTGATCTGGATACCGGCGATGAAGACCGGGGGATAAATCAAGCCCGCGGGCATCATGCACGATCTCTAAACTAGATCATGGGGGTCGTCATGCATTCATCACAGGGATGAAATCTTGTTACAAGAGGAGTTAGGGGAAGAGAGAACAAGCGAGCGAGAGACGTGTTCTCATTTTTAGAGGTGGAAAATAGGACGCAGACAGAACATTGAGAGATGATGATTGAGTTGTCGAGAGAAAAGTAATTATTCATAACTTCTCTTGAATACGATTCATCAGGATTAGTCCTAAATGTCAATATTAAAGCAGATTATTTGATACAAATCTAATATAAAAAGGAGTATCCAACCAGGACTCTTATTTACTCGAGTGCGATTGTGTGCGGAGTTATCTAGCAATCATTGGTTGTTCAGATGACGTCCGCATTGTATAGCTCTTTCAGGTATACTTTTGGTAATCAGTCTTTAAAATTCATGGCAATAAAAAGTACATCAACTTTCGATAATGTCAAGTATTTTGAGAATCATTTCACTTCGAAGTAATGCGGTTATGGAAAAAGGTATAAGATTTTTCCTCCCGAAAATTTGAATCTGAAAAACGTTACTGTCAGATACGTTTCTCAGATTGTGTATTCCAATAAGGGCTTATCTTCCTGCAACAACTTAAACGCTCTGGATTCTCGGCGATGTCTTAAAGACCACCTTTTGAAATGAAATTTTCACAGGTAAGTTTGATTGTATACATCTACATTATACAGGATTAAAGGCACTGTACACGTTTGGTAATTACTCAAAATATATATTAGCATAAAAACTTACTTGGTAACGAGCAACGGTGAGCTGTTGATAGAATAAAACATTGTAGGAAACGACTCCCTCTGAAGTAACGTGGTTTTTGAGAAAGAGGTCATTTCCCACTAAAATAATAAAAGGCTTCTGGCCAGAAGCCGTTTATTCCTATCTGAAAGCACACTAATTTGTACAACAAGTGTGTCTTTTTCTTTCATCATTTTCTGGCAACTTCAATGACCAATTGAGCCCAAATTTTCACAGGCTCGTTATTTTATGCATATGTTGGGATACACCAAGTGATAATACTAGTCTTTGACAATTACAAAACGTGTTCAGTGCCTTTAAAACAATTGAATGATTATAAAAACCAAAGGTATACTTTCCCTTTAATGATATTATTCCCTTTAATTAAAAAAAATATAAAAAATAGTTATTGGCCCAATTGTTATCTTTTCTTTTCAAGAACTATATACACAAAATACATAAAACATGCAAAAAATGTTTGTACATAGCTTAAGGACGTGAAACAATAATTCATTTAATATTTTAACTACCACTGATCAGTGGCAGTGTTTTTGCATGCGGTGCCCTAATTGAAAGCTTTTAACTTAATTGAATCTATAAATAGCAATTCAAAACTTAAATTGAAATGTTTCGGTCAACTCAGTCCCAAAACATTCAAAGCATCATTAAACAGGCTTTCAGTGTTTTCCGAAGCTGATATAGTTCAAAACTTATTAAACAGGCTTTCAGTGTTTTCCGAAGCTGATATAGTTCAAAACTTATTAAATTGTCTCTTACCGAAGACAGTACCTCTGATTTTATTTCTTCTACAAGGTGATCGATTTGTAACTTCAGAATTTCGAGATTTTTAATTTCTCGTCCCAAGAAAGATCTATCGCATTTCTGAAACCCTAAACCGAAGACAACTCCGTCGTGTAAAAAGCAAAGGAGTCAACTTTCAAGGGAAAAGGAAACCACTTGAAAATTATCATGATATCTTTCTTCTCCTTCTTATTTATCTCTGTTTTATTCATACACTAAAATACAACAGCAGGATTTCTCAATGCCAGAAGATATAAAATACCTTGCCTACTGTGCGTCATGAATGGGAAGCTGGGAGCTATGTGTACCCATTAAGCACAGGGTCGGCTAGAATTTGATTTTCCGCATACCCTCAGGGCACACCGGCCATGGATAATTTTTCAAATGATGGACACATTATGATATTGGAGAAGCTGGAAATCCAAGCTGGATTTATCCTGAAGGAATAACCACTTGTTGGTTGGAACAGTTTGTACGTTGTGATTTCTGATGCCATGTAATTGGTTTGTTTTCTTGACAAAGAAATATAACATCCAATTCTCTGAAAATGCTGACTATTTTTGAGATCAATAAGATCAAATTGTAACAATTAAAACTGGTGTAGGTAATTTGCTGTTGAAAGTTCGATTGGACTGGACAAAACACAAGGTGCAACTAGTTGAGATGAAATTTAACAAAAGTTCAAACTCTTCGAAGCTGCCATCAGAATTGCAGTTTCTGTCGTAAAGTTGTATGTCTCGAATTTCACTGAAATGTACAAATTTAAAAATGTGTTTCTACGAAATTGTTTTAACAGGTGGTGATGCTATTGCAAAACAAAAAAACATGAAGGAAAGAAAATCAAGTATGTCACGAAATGCACAGCATACATGTAGCATGCAAAACAAGTTTGTACATGGCTGACGGACATCAGATAATGTCAGGATCCTGACAGTATATTCATTTTAGTTGCTAATTAACTACCACTAATTATTTCCAGATGTGTGTCGTACAACTTTAAATGACAGCTTGTAATTGTCCCAATTACCTACAAAACTAGCTATTTAGAAATTCAAATTCAAATATTATGTTTTATAACACTATCATGACACTGTTTTTTTGTTTTTTGTTTTAAGATTGACATTGAACATTCCTTATCAAACATAATGTTTTACATTATCCTTTCCATATACTTAATATGTTATTTTTTGTGAACATCTATGGTTATCTCCAATTTATGTTCAGCGCCCTCTCTTGTTGAGATAAGAACAACTAAAGTGCTTTACAAGAGGAGAAACAATGTCCAAATGAGCTAAATGCTTACTAAAGTTACCCGCTTATAGACCATGTTACCTTTGTTTACCTTTGTTTAGTGGTGACCTTGTACATTCTAATGCGTTTCCTGATAGGCAAAATGTTCTCTGTTTTGCAGGTAATGATTTCATGATGTACCAGTTCATGTTTTTAAAAGGTTTATTGAGATATCCCATAGACCATGTTAAACTGTATAGACCATGTTACATTTGTTTGCAGAGTGGTGACCTTGTACATTATAATGTAGTACACTATATTGTATTTCCTGACGTGCAACATACTACACAGGCCATCCATATGGGAAATTTACATTTTGTGTCACAATTTTCACATAAATTCAAGACTTATAAAAGCAACAGCTGTACAGCTTTCGAGATGTCTCCACATTCTTCATATCAAAAATTGAGAAAAATCAGACAATGCAATCTCCATAGAACATAAAAGTTATTGTATTCTTCTATTGAGCTGTGTACAAGCTGTGCCTGCAGGAAGTCCAGGCTCTGTGGCTCTTTTGTAAACATGATGTCACAGGTCACAAGGTATATAGCAACAATCAGCAGGGGACGAGTCACAAACAACGTACATACATGTTTATTGTTCCATGGTAATGCTTTTAGTAAGTCAGCATCGTGCTTCAGGTACTTCAAAACTGACCACCGGACCTGATTTTAATGAAGAACATGTGTTTAGGCAGCTCTTAACATAATTCATTACCCATCAAGACGATTTTACACAGCTTGCCTACACCACTCAGAGTTTGCCTTGACACAAAAACATTGGTGTTCTGGGGAAAAAACTATGACAAATTTGTAAAAATCTTGGTGACTACACATTTAAATATGCTATATGGTAGGCAACTGTATGTTATGTTAGGTATTTCTGATGGTTGAAATTTATGTGACGTGCATAGTGCGAAGTGTCTTTAATAGAATGGTTTAGAGAAGTGTTGAATCTATCGCAATGGTCTCTCCGGGACACCGTAATTTGTTCAACTACATGACAGATTTCTGATTGATTTTAAGAATTCAGGATGTAACTACCACATTGCTGTAAATCTACCTCAACTTCACCTAAAGAGTAGGAAATTAATGTGTTGTATGAAAACAAGTATGATTTCCCTGTCAATGATTGCATTGAATCGTCGTCACACTGGGTGCATTGCTACCCCCAAAGGGTAATTTGGTCTCACCAAGGAAGTCTTTAAGTTCACTTGTTGGACTCCTCCTCCAGCTTGTTTCTTAAAGATGCACATAGGTCCCATTTTGGCTTATTTGATCAAAACTTTTGATAGTAATTTTAAAAAGTTAACTTAATTCTTAAAACATGTGGACAACGTTGATAATTTTCAAAGACCAGTATCCACCCTTTAAGTGAACTAAAATAAAAAAACATGTGGACATTTTATACCCATTTAGCCATCAGAGTCACAAGAAAAAAGAGTACAGTGATAAAAGAAAGAAGACAAAAACCTATAAAATAAAAGCAAACATTTTAAACAAATAAAAGGTACATGTTTTCACTATTTTCAAACCTCAAGTTTTCTGAATTGAAAAATAATTGTTTTACTTATTTCTAAAAAGAACTTAACTATTCAGGCAATAGTTTTTTTAAGAAAAGGGTTTCACCTTGACTATATATATACCATGTTAGTAAGTTGTGTTAAATCTGTGAAATGGTTTTGTTCACATTATCTTTTTACATTTACCAATACGGTTTTTACACTCAAAATAAGTGGAGAACATTGGAAAAGACCAGGACCCACCCATCATAACAAATAACAAACATGTGAAGGTTTAGGCTCCTCAGCCAAAAGGATCACAAGAAAATAGTGGGGAAAACAAATATTTACTAACAACACATAACTAAATAAACTTACATGTTTTCACCGCGTTTAATACAAGTGTCGGATCATAACCATTGTTTTACTCGCTTCTTACAACTACTTCAATAGAGGTTTCCTAGAGCAGGTGTATGCAAATATGTGAATATTATAATCTTCACAGTTACAATAGTTATGTACACACTTCCGTCATGCTGAACACCTTTAAATCCTCTTGCCAATGCTATATGCATACTAAGTAGACAAAGACAACTAATAGAACATTTCAAGTGACAGATGCTGCATTCTTCAGAACATGTGCAAAGTGAGCTGGCCTTGCCATTATTGTCTGTAAATATGTCTTAAGGTGAGTGACCTCAGACAGGTATGTACAATGAATACATGTAATCCTACGCTGCACATGAACTGCATATGGATACACATAGTTTAAAAAAAAAAAAAAAAAAAAAAAAAGGATTTGAACCTGCGACCTCCGACACGGGGATCTCTTCCAACTGAGCTATCTAACCCTGTCAGTATTAACTTCCGACTCGCATCACACTCCCTAAACAAATATATTGACAAAATAGGAATGCCGCCAACATAAAGGCGACATAGCTTTAGTTGGTGGATCACCGGCACGTTGATCAGGAGGTCGCCGGTTCAAGTACCACTCTAGTCAAGTTTTCTTTGTTCAACCCAAAATTATTTAAAATTTGCGCAGTCAGTTTCCCTTGTGGTTTACAACTTGATAGATCGAGAAAGAATTACACATCAGTGGAATAAACATCTGATAGTTGATGGCACATAATTTCTTCACGATAGGTGCGAACTTTAGCAAAGTCTTCAAAAGTATTTTCATGCAGCAAGAAATATATAAAATGTAGTCGCTGCTCTCGAAGACTTGCACCACGTTAACTTCAGATTGTAATGCAAGTGGTATGTTTAAAGCATGGTGTTATTATTACTGGGTCAGTAAATCTGCTAAGTAAAACAGTTTCCTGCTTAGTGAGAACAATATTATCATTATAGAAGCTATAGACGGCAGGTTTTCTACGATAACTGCGTGTGCTACTGAAATACAAACTTGCTGAGCAACCTTCTTTTCCTTGACAGCCTCTATAGAAGCTGACAACCAAACTTGTTGTGTAAATCCTTCCTCAAAGATGTCAAAACAAATTTATTTACCAAATCCTCCTTTCAAAACCTGTCAATTTGAACAAATACATCAAGTGCAGAGAGCATCCGAGGGAGAAGGGTAGAGGATAGATGTTGACCACAAGCGACTAATCATTGTTTTTCAAAGGTATATGTTGACAATGGAATTACTATCACACGAACGCACAACTTTAATTAAGGTAAAGTGTCCCCGTTGGACAGCTCCTGCATGATGTAGGCCTATGCCCTCTAGTCCAGTGACCTACTTCTCAGGGCTGGTTAAATTGAGATTCCTGTACACACACACACAAATCCTCTGAAATAGTTAAGAACAGCTTTTGGGAATTCCATCTACATGAAATGCTTTAATGGAATGACGGGGTTATTACTAGTATGACTCAAGTCTGGAAGAACTGTGAAAAACCGAGATTTGATGTTCTAGGCAGAATGCCCTTCAAATTCTTTTAGACACGAGTTTTCTATAAGAGAAATATTCTTTACTTTTTGTGTTTTCATCTCAAAAGAACTTGTAGGCCAAACAACTCAACATTTGTTTTCACAATTCTTTAGTATTTATGGTTGTCACAAACTCTCCTCAGTGTGCCTATGGACATTGAATTTTCAATGAAAGTTTTGTTGAGTTGTGTTTGAAGTGAAAACCTTGAAATGTCACTCCTAATTTATAGAATAGAAAAACAGGTTTGTGTAATAATAATTGGCCCTTGAAAAAGGGGTTGGAAATCTTTTTGAGTGCAAGGACTGACCTACATGTGAATAATGGTACAGCTTGTATTGACTCTCAGACTGTAAAATGGGAGGGTCATACTTTGGTAATTACCCTGAACAAATGTGTATGTTTTTGTTTTTTTTATCCGAAGCTTATTATAAAGACGGTAACGGTAGAAGCAACCTGCAACATTCTTTCGTCTGAAGTTCCCCAGTTAATTAGAAATCAAGAAATGATGTCAACAAATTTAAATCTCAAAAGATCACCCGCAGGCCACCTTTGTTAATTGTTGTGGTATCCGTTTGATCATCGGAGAGGCAGTTGGTATACCCCGCTAAACGTGGATGGATTCGACACTCTTTATGAAAATACTGCATGTGACACCTATTTTGTCTTCTGTTTTCTCAACAAATAGACACCATATTCAATTGAAACGTCCACATGAGGCTTTTGTTGAAGCTGTATTGATACTTGGCCGTTGAATCAGCATAATATTGACCACAAACAAGCGATAACTCTACCTTCAATGTTATGTTTGCTGAGTTTTCTCTGAGGCCCTAAAAATTGGTCCTTGCCGGCGGTTCAACCGAGCCTGAGAAAACGCTTAAGCCAAGGACCAAAACTCTTACTTTATTGTGAACTGTATGCCTTTGTGTAAAAATATAGATTTATTTTGGTTTTATGATAGTTTCAGGAATCTGTTCTTAGAAGCCCTGATTGAAGAACTAACGATAAACAATTAGAAGTATGCTGTGTTAACGGGAGAAATACAATATAAGCCTATATTCTATCCTGCCGAGAAACTTCCTTATGTCAAAAGATACAAGGACTAAAAATGTTTTGTGTTTGACAAATAATTTCAAAACTCTGTTATTGGAATTCCTGATTGAAGAACTTACAATTAAACAATAACAAGTATTCTGTGTTGATAGAGAAGAAGACAATGCTGTTATTTTTTTGATATCAGTGAAGCGCAAATACGTTGCCTTAATCATCCAAGTGAATGGCACAGAGCCAATTGCTTTTATTCACATCACTATACTCCGTCGACAACAGTCTGGTACCCTGGGATTGTTATCACTGTCTAAGAAGCTTTTTCAATTTCTACTTACCCTGAGGACAGTGGCTCACTCTTTCTCATTGGTCATTATGGGTTGTTGATGCACACAGTTCCATACTTGTAATCAGCGATCGGCCAATCGGCCAATTCATTAGTGGATTGTCAAGTGAGTTGAGCGCGACCATAGCCTGATGGGAACAAGTGGAGGAAACAAAATGAGATCAGTTGAAACCGTTTTGTAAACTTAATACATAGGTATAGACCTTTCTTTTGCAACGTCACAGCCCGAGTTTTTGCCAACCCAGGTTGGAAAACTATGAAAGCCATAACTGCAAATCAAAAACAAATACCCATAGTTTGTACAATGTTACAGAAATATTCAAAAATACTATTGAATTTGTTGAAACAAATCAACCAATTATGGAAAGTATTTTAGTCCATGAATCTTTACAGAAAATGTTGAATTTGGTCACAACACCTTTTAACACAATTTAACGTTTTGCTAACATTCGGCCTACCATGCCAACCGGCGCTCTTTGTTTATCAACAATGGAAAGGTCTATAAAACAGCATCGGCCTTACAAAATGTAATGCATTGATATCACATTGCTACCATCTTTGATGTAACACATTGATGCAACCGTTTTGATGCAAAGCTGTATAGGCCTCCAAGTAGTGCACTGAATAAGTCACTGAGCACTGAAATTTGAACTTCTGGCTACAATTTGTGTTTGTTTCGACATAATACCAAATACAAAAGTATGTAATAATGTGCATAAAGAGGTAATTCCAATAACATTAACCATCTAGAAAAGGAGGCAAGCTCAGCACGAGACAATCCAGTAAAGGAACATAATATATATAATAATATATTATGAATGAAAATTACACAGTCATTCTGCAAACCTACCCTTTTAGACGAATTATTATAATTACCGGTATCTTTGCCATGTTCTCTGTATGCAGTTGCATTGCATAAAATGCTGATTGTCACTACAACAAGAGGTCTGATTACTTCATCATTCTAGGCGGTGCTTAGTTTGGTTGATATGTAATAAATACAAAACGGCTGCCCCATGACCATAATTGAAGCCCCGTTGAGTGAATACTTATTAAAATAATATTTAGAAATCGAAGGAGACTACCACCTTGTAAAACATTTCAAGACATTTGAAAACCCGAATACAAAGTTACCATCTCCCTGAAAAATAAAAGCTGTTCAAAGAAACAACGTGGTTGACTTTTGTCCACTTGTCAAAAAAAATATTTAACAAATGTTATGTTTTAAGTGCGGAGGTATATTCTAGACAATTGCCGACATATGAGCAGTAGCTCCTTTAAGACTAAGCTAGATTTTGTTGAGCCTATGCAGGTGTGTACATCATATCGTACTAAAGAAAGAGCGTGGGATTAAAACCCCCTGCCATATTGGCTGAGTCAACATGCCACTATGTACCTGCGTGGAACCCTACATAGGGTAGCCACGGCCGCCACTCACCCTGCAAATATACGCCCCGCAGGACGAGCAAATATCCCGACTAGGGACACCATCTACGGCTTGGATAACGTCACCCAATCCAGCAATAAATTAATTTCCCTTATCTGGTATCACTGAGATGCACCGGCCGTGAATGGCGTGGCGGATCCAAGTAGCATGGTAAACAAGGAAGATGGAATACTTGGGACAGATGAGGCGGATTTTGTGTGTGGTTAACGTGTTTGCACTCATTATGTTCTCTCGCGTGGTGGTGTTGGTGATTCAAATGCCGCAACGGGGTCGTCAGTGAACGATTTTCCTTTTATATCTGAGCGAAATGCTACACAAAATGTATCAGTTGCTACCCAAAAATCGTCATTTGCTACTCAATATATAGTAACAAGTTCAGTCTGAATATTTCGCTACACAAAATTGCCGGACAAAATCGTTCCATGGTCATTACTTATTGCTGGATACCTCACGTCCATCGATCAACTTGTCTCTTTGTTCAAGAAGGCGGCAATTCACACCAATTCAACGGGATGGTATTTTTCTACACATTAGCTTCACTTTGGCCTACTTTTCCTTACTCATTTTTTAAAACTTATTTAAAGGGACACGTTGCCTTCAAATATCATGAAATTTTACTGTTTGGAGGTGTTCTTTATACTTATTATGAGTTGTTCTTGCAATAAAACACCTTTAATGTGTTATAATTAGTGAATGGTAATTAAAGAAAACAAACAATGACCTCTGACCCCCGAGACATGTCCCTCGATATGTATATGTATTTCAAGCCGTCAATACGATCGTCGGTGTAATGGGCAATAATGCGCGATGAAGAGCAGTAGGCTGGCGCCGTAGCCTGTGTCCTGGTAAACCTATCACATGAACAGCAGGTAATATACCATTCTCTACTCGTCGACGACATGTGTGTATACAAGTAAACACGTCCACGTACCGTTCACTTTCAAAATGGATCGCCAAGAAAACAGAAAAGGGGTCAAAAAAGAAGAAGCGAAAACCTCGCCAATCATTCATTTATTAAATGGATATTTATACGAATACAATAAACAGATGGTAATCGTAACATTTCTAATAAAATAATTGCTCAGTTGTAGTTCAACAGCTGCGACTGGAATAAGACTAATGGAATTTGTCCGCCATTTATGGGAGTCAACATCTTGACTCCCATAAATGGCGGAGCGTTTTGTTTCGCGAAATTAAGCAAAAGCGAATCATTTCTAAGGCACGTTTGTGTGGATCATTATATTCTACTTTTTAAACATCTTTCCGACCGTGCTCATTTTACATCAAACGCTTTTTGTAGCTCAAAAGCGCCCAACAGCGCCCAACCCGAAGGCAACGTGTCCCTTTAATGTGCACCTTCACCAGTGGAAGCACCAACGACACGCGGTATGGTGTTTAGGAATTGAGAAGAAATGGGCCTGTTCAGTTTTAGATGTTTGAGGAAAACCTCAAATGAATAAAACCGCCGTCTTTGAAAGGTCCTCCAGATACTGTGCGCCTTGTGTTATTATTGGGATTGAAAACCCACTGCACATGAAGGCTTTGGTATGAGGTGGGATTCGAACTGGTGTCCTAACTGGTGTCCTCAAAGGTGGAAACCAGGGAAAGAAACCACTGAGAAAACGTGGCCCTCGTGTGACGTCATAGCTGGTAACTATCTATCACTTTGAGAAAATAGAATTAGCTGTTGCAAACTGCTTACCAACCAAATGGACCTGAGGTATAAATGCAAAAAATTAGTTAGTGGCCTGACGTTTCGACCCTAGCAGAGTCTTTCTCGAAGACTCTGCTAGGGTCGAAACGTCAGGCCACTAACTTATTTTTTGTATCTATCACTTTAACAACAAACTGGGAAACCTAGTTTGGCAATAGTAACGAAGCTACTCCAATTTATAGAGAATATAATTTGTACGTTCTAGGGCAGTGCTCAACTACATGCCATTCATGCAAAGGTTAGGTTGGCCTTGTGCACAAATCAACACTTCCGATCAAACAACACAATAAGAAATGTGAACACATTCTTTGCTGACCTTCCTTATTATTATTTTTTTTTCTCTTTTTCTTGACAAGCACGCACGTTTTAATCTTTACCTAACTGACAAAGAGGTGGACGATCGATGTATACCAAATGCATAGTCAATATTCTATCATTGGGTTTCAATCTGTAGCTGGTAATCGGTGACCACTGTATATGGTTGGAGTCAAACACACAGTTGAATACAGTATTGGACACTACTCGATCGTCAATTACTTTGGCAAACGGTCCGCCATCACAAGCCTTTTCTGCGTGTACATATCAACCCAATTCTACACCACAGAGTCTTCTTAGCAAACACATATGGACAGTCCGATCAATGGCATCTTTGCACATTCATGTCATTGCCATGACAACGCTTATTAACAGATGCCTCCACACCAATCTGGTGAGAAAACACGAGAACAGACTGAAAGAAAAATAACAACACATCATATGTTGTTATGATGGGGTGGGGGGAGGCAAGCCAAGATAGCAACGCGTTTAACTTTATAACTTCTCCATTCGCTTGAGCCGCATAATTTAAGAGGTTTGCTTGAATGTTTTTTTTTAAATTTTTCCCCTTCCCTCATACATATAAATCAAATGGTAACCAGGGCCCAATTTCATAGAGCTGCTAAAAGCATAGAAAGTAGCTAAGCACAACAAAATTATGCTTAGTAAATTATTCAAACTGAAAAACTGTTAGGCCTACTGACTCCTTTTTGCATTCCAGCACTCAACGTTCATTTTACAAAAGCAGGATGTTTTAATAAACATTGTAAAAATACCCTACCCTTTAAGGAGAAATTGTTTAGAAAATTCTAAATAACCTACAAGTATACACTTATTTCCTGTGTGAAATATGCTGCCATGGTGCTGCAAATAAAGCAAATTTACTAGTTTGTTAGATACGTGGATAGACATTGAAAGGACTGACTAACCAGTCTATTAAAAAAAAGTTCCTTATTTATTGCGAAGCGATGCGTCTGACGCATGGATCAATGCCTGGGTATTTGGGTCATGACATTGCCATGGAAACCGAGCTAATGGATATGTAGCTGGAGAAAACGAGTATCATTCCAAAGCCAGTGACGACAAGAAAGTGCAAATGTCTTGTCGCGGGTCTTCAACTGTTTCACAGCGATTGTAATTCACTAGATACCAGTGTACAGTACCGAAGAGAAAAACACTCGAGTCCCCAGATGGACTAGATTTGTGTAGAGACGGACGTCTCGCGTTCGGATTAATTCGACGGTTTGAATTTTCTACACACCTGGTAGAAGAGAAGAACATGTCAACAATTAGGTCCGAAGTGAAAGCGGGGACAAATGGTGACCAAATTTGCCTATTTGCAGATGGTTATTTTTTGTTTAAGAACATGTTACAAGAAACCACATGTTCGGATTTATCTTGTTAATTGATCAAGCTATATTTAAAGCATGTAAAAAATTGAAGATAATTTTGCGTAACCCTCCTTATCAACCACTCAAAAAATAAAGATAATTTAATTATTTGGGTTTCTATTTCTTATTTTGATAGACTAGGTTCTAAAGACAAAATAAGAATGCTAGGTGAATCAACTTTGTCGCCATAATGGTAAATTTCACAGGGAGTTGACGAACTACTTGAAACCATTAACCGTACAGGTTTGAGTGTGTGGTACAACTATGCATGATAACTAAACTGTATATATACATATAAAGTGACTGTGTATATCATTTACCACATGATATCATGTTGCAAGCTGGCAAAGTCTATATATCATTCACAACCACACGTGACTTTTTCAGTACCTTTATAAACAGTTTTACCTAAAAATCAGTGTTACATTGACACAAACCAATACTATAATCCTATCTTTAAATATCTTGGACTCACAATTAAGTAAAATTTTCAAAATTCTAGTTTTGGAAAACATGACTTGAGATCAACACAGTTAAAAGGTCATATATTGCATTATTTTGCATCCATATTAAATATCGTCCAATCAGAATTATGAGATCATTAATGGTAATTTCGAATTCGTAATGATCAAAAAGTAATTGATGATTGAATGAAAAATGCGTATAATTTGAAATACACAAATCAAAACAAACACATGAATGTTTTACTGAGAAAATTAATGTTTCTTTACTCAAAATATATAGGCCTATTAGCATAAAACTTACTTGGTAACGAGCAACGGAGAGCTGTTGATAGTATAAAACATTGTGAGAAACGAATCCCTCTGAAGTAACGAAGTTTTTGAGAAAGAGGTAATGTCTCACTAACATAACAAAAGACTTCTGGCCAGAAGCCTTTTATTCCTATCTGAAAGCACACTAATTTGTACAACAAGGGTGGTTTTTTTTCCTCATTTTCTTGCAACTTCAATGATCGATTGAGCCCAAAATTTCACAGGCTCGTTATTTTAAGCATATGTTGGGATACAACAAGTGAGAATACTGGTCTTTGATAATTACCAAACGTGTCCAGTGCCTTTAAGTCCACTCTTGATCAATAAACTCACCAGTACTAAGCAGATGATAAGGTTTAAAGTGCTCAAATAAAGACTGACTTAGCATTTTCAGGGTCATATGTATAGACCATGCGACCTGTAACATCACATGTTAACAAAAGTGCCACAGAGCCTACAACAAATCTTATGTTTGAGATTGCACTGTCTGATTTTTCTCAACTTTTGATATGAAGAAAAGGGGTGGGGGACATCTCAAAAGCCGTTGCTTTTGTAAATTTTGAATTTATGTGAAAATGATGACACAAAGTGTAAATTTCCACATATGGCCTGTGTATAGAATGTTGCCCGTCAGGAAATACATTATAATGTACTACATTATAATATACAAGGTCACCACTCTGTAAACAAATGTAACAAGGTCTATACAATCTCAAAACCCTTTTTAAAACATGAACTGGTACACCATGAAATCATTACCTGCACAAATGAGAACATTTTGCACAAGAGGAAGTAATGCAATAACAAAGCCCCCCAGGGATGCGATTATTGAAGTAGAGCTGAGGCCTTTATTATACCTGTCCATAAAATATCAAAAAAAATAGCAGCTGTATTTATGGGTTGACTTTACCCAACTATAGTAGGAAGTCTAATAAGTAGGATTATGCTGCGACAACCTCCCAGTGAATTACTAGAGCTCAGGTACCAGCTACTTTTTCGACACTGACCTTGAGTATGTGGCCGAATGTTTAAAGTTGTAGTAGGCCCATACATTTCCAAAATACTTTTAGATTGAACAAAGACAATTTTAAAACAGTGTAATTTGAACTTGCAACATCAAGACAAACGTGCCGGTGCTCTACCAACTGAGATATCTTTCCCAAATAATGGCGGCCTCTCTAGTTTGTCATATTTACTCGTCAGTTGCAGCTGTGATCACGCTAAAGTTAACGATAAAACCCCGGAAGCTGCTGCAGAGGGGATCACTTTAATGGGATGCGACTTTATTGAACAATCGAGTAATAAGCCACAAGGGAAACTGACTGGCTAAATTTCAATTAATTTCGGGCTGCACAAAGAAAAAACTACTTGCGGGATTTGAACATATGACCCCCGGATTACGGGTCGACACTGTTCCAACTGAGCTATCTAACTCTAATGTTGGTGGTGTCCTTTAATATATTTGTTTGAATTGGAGGAGGGGGTGCCAGTCAGAAGCCATTCATTCTGCGTTAAATTCTTTAGAATGCTCAACGAATCACATGACAGTATTGACACCTAGAAGTGTTAGAATTCTTTACATAAATCAAGAGCTCCCCAAATGATCAATCACAACCTTTCCCATCTTTGACCCCCAAATAACCCCAGAACGCATTGTTCAGTGGAAAAGGAGAAAATATCAAACCTTCACAATGCTAGGTTTGATGTGTGGCCAAATTGACCCCCACTACATGACTCAAATTTGTAATTGCTATGTCTACATTCAAGAAAGTTATAAGCTTGCATAATATTTATTGCACCAAACAGCCTGCCACTGATAAGCGATAATTATTAAAAACTAACAGTGACCTACTATTGGGATCCTTGCATTTATATCACGTCCACCAGCCATGTGTAAAAACACCTTTGTCCAAGTTTTTCATTTTAAAACGGCATCATTAAAATTAGGTATAAGAGAAAAAAATATCGAGACGAAAAGTGAGCCATGCAACTTTTAATGACAATTAATCCGTCACTCAGTGACGCTCATGGCGCTTGAATATTATTACAATTTATCCTGCAAGGTATGTGGAGCTACGTTTTGAAGTATAAGACCCTTTTCATGTTGCCGCTCTCGTCCGTTAGGTACCAGACCCGTATATTGGGAGAGTTACGACAACTCGCGATTAGAAGCCATTTTGTTCCCCAAGAAACGGGGTGCTAGACTAGTCTGCCCATTGGGTTGTGCTGCATTTGGAGACAACATGGCGTCCAGCAACCACGTGAACAAAGAAAACTGGTCCCTCCATGTCGCAACTCTCCCAATACACAGCTCTGTTAGGTACGGGAAAAACATTTTTTGCTCCACCCTATAGGCCTAAATGTCGTCCCGTTTTCTGATTATTTTTTCAACTTCCGTGTAAATTGTTATTGTCATTACTACTTCTCCGGTTTGCTACTGTATATACATTTATCATGTATCTTAACTTTAACGATGTACACATGTATTTAATCATGGCAACATTGAAACAAATGTAAGTATCGATCTTACATAGTGACATATAAAGGTTTACAACTAAAGGTACCGTGGCGCAATATGCAGTCAATCAACTCATGAACACCGGGTCGAACCCCTTCTCCTGCTGCACGGGCAAGACAAATTATTTCACATAATAATTCCAGAGTCACACTGTTCCCTTATTGACGTTATTCCTCAATGGCGAACTAACCCTTTCAACAATCCACGTATATTCGTTTGCTTATGATGTGTGTGGACATGTGCAGGGTAAACATTGGAACACCATATTATACGACTGAAGATATACATGTAAATATGATCACACCATTGTAATTTCATTTTCAAAACAAGTTCTTGTCCATCTTTAATCTGAGAGATACTCGGTTTAAAGTTGGTACAGGGCAAGTACCGATTTTCTGAAGTGCTGTCATTATGCGACTGAAGACATGTACATGCAAATAAGATCAGGCCTCTCTGTATGTTCATTTTCAAAACAATGTCTTTCCTGTCTTTCATCTGAGAGATACTTGGTTTAAAGTTGGTATAGGGCAAGTACCAATCAATGAAGAGCTATCATTTATACGCCGCCTAAGCAAACTGAAACACTTAAAGCCAGGGGTATATACTTTTGGTGATTACTCCATTGACCATAAAAACTTACTTGATAAAGAGCACTGGAGAGCTGTTGATATTAGAAAACATCGTTAGAAACGACCCCATATTTGAAGTGCTGAGCTTTACAAAAATGGGTAATTTTCACCTCAAAGTTTGAATCTGAAAAAGGCTTCATGCTACCTACATATATGTACCTTTATTATTGAAAGTGACTTTTCGCACGGATATTTGTATATCATTTACTGCAATAGACATAAACAACAACAATTTGGGAGATCTTCAACAAATATTCCTTGTGAGCTTTTCTTGTATCCAAATTTTTAGTTCACAATGCAATTCATTCATTTGAAAACAAATTTGTAAATGTTTTTTAATAAATAAACACAAATCTGTTGTTTAACAACGCTGAATTATTGAGTAGAGTGAGACTCGAAAAGGCAACCTCCGGATTAATGTGTGTAATGAGCTATCTAGCCCTAACATTGGTGGTCTTGCCTATATACTTTGTAAATAATTTGGTTCTGGAGTTTGTTCAATCTTACAATCTATACCCAGTCATATTTCTGTTTTGGTGTAATACTTATCGTAAAAAAAAAATAATAATGCACATTTATTTACTTGTAGACAGTTCTTCAGACAGAGATCTGGTTCTGGTAAAGAACTATCTAATCAGCAAGCTTTAAGATTAAAACTAAGCATTTTGCCCTTTCAATTACAAACCCTGTACTTTTGAAATGAAGGCTTTTTCATAGCCAATATTATGAATGATGACGTCAAACACAAAAAGTTGACCGCAATCCTGGTCCTTGAATTCAAAGTAAATATTTTTCAAAGCAAAGCTTAGTATGTTTACATGTAATGCATACTACCAACACGCTCAGACGAGCCCTATAATTGTTTTCAAATTTACATTTTAAAACAGATTATGTTTTTAACATGATCAATAGACCTACAGCCTGAGAGTATTTGCTAATGCTAAATCCACAAATTTAATCCTTTGTAATAATTGAGTTTTACCTGTTCTGCATATGAGATAAAACACACTTGCATTTTAAGATGTTAATGTTGTTAGTCGAAAAGTAAATCTTCTAGATTAGATCCAATAACGACTGTTGCGTGTTGTGGCTGAGCGGCTTTAAGTTCACTGGACCCAAGTTCTGTAGCAGAGTGTGGGTTTGAATCCCGGTCACGACACTTTTACCCTGGAGTTAATCACTTAACCATAATGGCTTTGTAAAACGTTGGGAAGGTAGTGCATTCTGCTCTACGAGCCAGACTCCTTGTGGATGATGCCCTTGCCTACATCATTACAACGACAGTGTCAGTCCGAGGAGTAAGTGGTAACGTGCCCCAGATGACAGTTTATTTGGGTCGACCAAATCAAATAAATCACCAGGGAAACTGGCTGGGTAAATGTTAACTAGTTTGGGGTGGATCCGGCAGGTTTAAACCCCACTTTTGTCATGTCTGTTGTTGTTCAACCCAAAATCTTATTTCTTATGGCAGATAAAATGAGATTCTTCGCACCAAAATCAGGTATTTAAAGCTATGCAACTTTTGATATGTGAAAAACGGAGGAAAGACTAACCACACTTAACATTTTATATAACGTTTTCTTTGGCAATGGAATCAGCGGAAATGTGCATGCCTTAACTTCTATAATAGTTTAAGTGGCGATGACAAGGCAGACAACAAAAACATCCGCTATGATTGATATCAAATTGATGTGATGTCCTAAACTTAACATATGTTGAGAAAAGATAGGCCCTTATTGGCTGTCATTTGAAAGCTTTGTATCTTAATCCATTCGATGGGCAAACAAAACTGGTTTTGATTTTTGGTGGGGATCGAGTGTCATGGTCTTGGCATGGAGCATGACAAAATGCAGACAGCAGGTTGAAATGATTAAATAAAATACAAATGATTAAATAATTATATGACTGATGCTTGGACAAAGTTTTCAAGGTGTAGCATTTCAAATTTGATACATTTAAGTTATGACGGGTTTACAATACAAGTACACCTTATTCACCATACCTTGTAAGATGCACATCAATAAGTAGATCATTGTAAAGTCACATAGAACAGGAGCAGAGGTGTATGGTGATCATGCTAATGTTAAACACCATCACTCCAAATCGTGCTTGAAGTAACGCCAGTTGTAAACCAGTAGCACATCTGAAGCAGCAGCCAGCCATAAACACAATCAGTGCAGTTGTTACGCACAGATGACTTCAGCACAAACCACAGTGGGTATCAAGTGCAGAATGTTATACATGGAAGCACCATCCAAATATTGGCAAAACAATAGTGAAACAGAAGCAGGTGCGGTGTATAGCATAAACCATCAAGTCTGTGGCTAAGTTGTCAAGTAACAGTAACACTCCTTCAGCTAATGACATTACTCAAGACTCATTGCCTTGGTCGCAAATGAGGCATACTGAATCAATCATAGACTAGTCCTTTCTCTATGCAGAGACATGCAGGAGAGGTACCCATCGCGTCTACGACTACGAGTCTTCTCCATTGGAATGCATTCCCTGCTTACATACATCAAATGAGGGGGGGGGGGGGGTTAAAGTACACTACCTCGGGTTGAAGGTTGCCTACATGGCTTCAACAACAGACAATGTCAAATTCTGATGACGAGCATCACCTTTTACTACTGGTTCGTTTGAAAGTAATCGTTCAAGTGAAACAAAAAAGAGCTACCCGCAATAATCAGGATAATATGTCACAGCAGAGGTATCATTCCCAAATCATGTTAATCATTGATGCATGAAGTGTGGTGATTCAAAAAGAGGTACATCAAAGAGTCCGCTGCCTATGATAACTATCGGACAACATGACATTTGTTTTTAAATATTAGGGCCTACAAAGAAAAGAAAGTTTGAAGTATGGAAGGTAGTAAAAATGATCCTACATGATTAAACTTACAAATGGTTTATAATCTAAACGGTAAAAGTTGAAAAAATAAAAACAATACTACTGGCATTATAATGTCCTCAACTAGGCCTATTCCTGTTTTGAAGTCCTATGATTTCAATATTGATCCTCTATGCTAACTTTTTTGTTTTCATTTTCGCGTACATCAACCCCCCCCCCCATAAAATATTAAAGCATTGTTCTTTTTCTCTCTGCAAACTTCTAAATATTTCAGTGAGTACAAGGAAATGTCTGGTAAAGCCTTTGACATGATTTGCAATGGTCTTACTGTTTTTCTGAGAAAAACCCCAAAACAAAAAGGAGTAGGGCGCCCTCAGCCCAATATAATGTAGCACATTGGCTGATACTGTGCACTGTGCATAATCAACTGCGATTTCTATCATTTCATCATCGTTTTACTGGTAGATGTTGGACTGATGACGTCCTTGGGATAGGGTCCACAACAAGCATGACTGATAACATTCCTGACAAAATGGGTATACAAAAAAGCCCATCTCCACCACTCCTCCCCTGACAATTTGCAACATTTGACAGCAGATCACAGCCGCAGTGGTTGACTAAAAAGACTGGAAAGAGCATAGGTCACAAGTCAATGGACATATCATGCTACATTCAAATTATTTATTTCTTATTTATAATTTTTGATTTATTTTTTTTACACAGGATACATAAATCAGCTCAGAGACAGATTTACATCATGAAGAACATTTAAAATCTAGAAAGTTAGCAGCAAAAGAAAACCAAAAGTAGCAAAAAATACAAACAGGTGAAAACACTCAAATGCAATATGGAAAGGAAAAATAAGCAATACAAAGTAAAATATAAATATAAAGATAGACTACGTCAAATAATCCCTCATGTTTTTGAAGCTACCAAAAGAGGAGGCATTCTTGATATGAGCATGTATTGATTCCAAACAATAGTACCAGCATAACAGAGGGGTTGTCTAAAGCATTCAACATAAGGAACAACAACATTGAGGGAATCTACTCATTCAAATCAATGCTAACCATCTCCACCACTCAACTGACAATTAGCAACACATCATTTGACAACAGATCACAGCCCCAGTGGTTGACAAAACAAACTGGAAATATAAAAAAGATCGCTAGTCGAAAGAGCTTTAATCATGGTACATTCATCTTGATATCTACTCATTCAAATCATTGTTAACCCAAATCCTATAAATGCTGGTAGGGGGAGATTTTCTGGAACTGATGACATGTAAAAAAAAACATGCAACGTTCAGAAATGAAATCGGGAACATGAAAACAAATCGTGGCGGCATACTTAAAGGCAAAGTATACCTTTGGTTTTTGGAACCGTTCTATTGTTTTAATCCTATATAAATGTAGATACAGACAATAAAACTAACCTGTAAAAAAATTTCACTTCAAAAGGTGGTCGCATTTTTGAGATATCGCCGAAAAACCGGAGAAAATATTTCCACGCAGGAAGTATACACAATCTGAGAATCGTTTCTGACAAAAACGATTGTCAGATTCAAGTTCTGGGGCATGAAACATGAAATCTTTTCCATATAACCACATTACTGTCGAAAGCTGCTGTACTTCTTACCACGTAAGTTTTTATTGCCATTAATTTTCAAAGTCATTACCAAACGTTTACAGACCCTTTAAAGGCCTACTGGCCTCAGTAAGCTGAGGTGTCACTTGCAATCAATTCCCACCGATACGAGTCTCGATGATCGAACAAACAGAAATGCAACCTTTACAATTAACCCAGTATCAAGAAACTTTGACGAATGTGGCACTGATGGATTATGCCAGACCCAGTTGCAGATACTAAAATCTATTCATATTAAAGGTAGGGTCATAGATTGGTTTTTGTTAACGTGCATGCTTATGTCTAGGCAAGAAAGAAAAAAGAAAAACAACTATAAACATAAGCCACATAATGAAAGTTTCAGCTGATACAGTGTCCACTTGCTGAGAAAACAGTAAACTGTACCGTTATGTTCAAAGAAACGTTGGATCCATTCACGCTTAACGAGTTGACAGCGGTACAGCCACATTATCTAGACACAACATTCGCTTACGGACACCAACCCTCAGAATTATAATTCGTGCATGAATTGGTTTGTAAGATTCAAATGTTTGTATTGATTTCGAATCAACGGCCGGGCATTTCAGGGTGCTTACTACCATTACCATCTTTATAAAAACCTAAGCTTTCTAATATAACACCCCTTTTCCTAGGTGATTACCAACGTTTGACCCTAACTATCACGGTACATTTGACCCTGGTGGTACGTTAAACCGGAGGTAGTTGGTTCAAATCCAATTTTTGTTTGTTCAAGCCCAGATTGCAATACAATAATAATAAAAACACTTCGTCTAAAGGTGTTTCAGTAGATTTCATTGAAACCAGCATCAATTTTAAAGAAAATTACCAATCGTCAATCAGTCCATTTGAAAATAACCGGTACTTAATACTCAAAACTCAACAACAACATGGCACCCTTTCACAGAAAACTTATACCATAATCTGCTGGTAACTTTACACTGTGCTTTAAGTGGAAAGTATACCATTGGATTTTGGACCGTTCGATTGTTTTAATCACACAGAAATGTTATTAAATAGAAATGTCGATATTATACAATAACATTAACCTGTGAATATTTCATTTC
This sequence comes from Evasterias troschelii, assembly GCA_032357145.1. Lineage (NCBI taxonomy): Eukaryota > Metazoa > Echinodermata > Asteroidea > Forcipulatida > Asteriidae > Evasterias > Evasterias troschelii. Next base: position 5,179,685 of record JAUELU010000026.1, on the reverse strand, counting down.
AAAAGGTGGTACCGTTTTTGAGATATTGACGAAAATCTGGAGCGTTTACGGCCACGCAGGAAGAATAATCCCTAATATATAGGAACACACAACCTGAGAAACGTTTCTGACAGTAACGTTTCTCAGATTCAAAAAACCGGGAATAAAAGCTGATATATTTTTCCATAACCACATTACTTCAGAGAAAAATGATTCTCAAAATGCTTTATACTATCGAAAGCTGCTGTACTTCTTACCAAGTAAGATTTAATTGCTATTAATTTTAAGAGTGGTGGCCCTCCCTTTAACCAACACTGAAGCACTATTGAGGCTTGAAGATCGAGAGAGTCTAGTTAAGGCCTTGGCCAGGCACTGCTGGATCATTTGGATGAGGTGTTAGAATCAATCGTGTTGTGGGTGATCGTTAGACAGAAACGCACAGCTGATCCGCAGCGATCCCCTCTGCATCTTAATTAAAATTCACTCGCATGATTTAAAGGGGCTCTCCACGAAGTTTTCTATTTTCATTTTGTTTACTTATTCATTTCGGTTTATATACCAAAAAACATAGTCGGTTAGCACCACAAAGTAATACTTCAAGCATAAAGGCATCGTACAAGTTTGGTAATTACTCAAAACATTAGCTTAAAAACTTACTCGGTAACGAGCAACGGAGAGCTGTTGATGATATAAAACATTGTGAGAAACGACTCCCTCTGAAGTAACATAGTTTTTGAAAAAGAGGTAATTTCTCACTCAAACAATAAAAGACTTCTAAATAGAAGTCTTTTATTCCTGTCTGAAAGCACACTAATTTGTCCAACAAGGGTGTTTTTTCTTTCATCATTTTCTTGCAACTTCGAAAACCAATTGAACCCAAATTTTCACAGGCTTGTTATTTTATACATATGTTGGGATACACCAAGTAAGAATACTGGTCTTTGATAATTACCAAACGTGTCCGTGCCTTTAAAATGAACATTCAACAAACAAACAACAAGCAGAGTCTTAAAAACACAATCCAAAATCTAAAATCAAGACCAGCCAGATGAAAGAAACAACCCAATATTACTATGATACAATTACAAACTAGCAAAAGTAAAAGTTATCCCAGAGAAGACAAAGGGTCCACACCGAGTACTAAGTACATAGTGCTTACTGCACATCGATTAGGGCAATCACAATCCCTAATGCAAAATTAACATCTATTATTTAAACTGTTGTGGTACCAGCTGAAGCTATGTAGTTTAAAGGAACGTTACAGAACTGGTATTTAAAATTTTTCTTTAATATCACAGATTTACATAAAACTTACACGGTCTAATGATGATGATAGTAGAAAACATCCCTAGAAATATTT
>JAUELU010000026.1:5066567-5077432 GCA_032357145.1 Evasterias troschelii | reverse complement strand
TGTACATGTACATGTACATGTTATGTATCTCCACTATGTAAAGTTTCAAATCCAACTCATGGAGTAAATGGTGTTACTGCAAACCTTACTAGATTGTATTCCCATCGTTTCCCACCATGCAAAGTTTCAAATCCTACTTACATGTACATGAGTACATGATGTTACCCAAAACCTTACTAGATTGTATCTCCACCATGGTTTGCAAGTCTTTTTTTACTGAAAAAGGTGAGTAAAACAACAGCAAAATCAGACATGCCCAGCCGTATGCTCCTGTTTTTAGGTAGGGTACACTTTTGGTAATTACTCCATGCATAAAAACTTACAATTTGGTAAGGAGCACTGAAGAGCTGTTGATAGTAGTTACAAAACATGAGAAACTTGAATCTGAGAAAGCCTTTTCTCTGACATATGAAAGCGCACAATTCTATGCAACAAGGATGTTTTTTCTTTCATGTGTATGTTCTTGCAACTTCGATGACGAATTGAGTCGAAATTTTAACATGTTTTTTATTTTAGTGAGGAAATTGGTCTTTAACAATTATCAAAAGTAAATCCTGCCTTTAAAAGTGTTAAAATAACAAAATTACATTTGGAATCGAAAACCCAATCTGGACACATTGATCCAAATGAGATGTATAAATACTGCAGATGGCCCTTCTAGCTGACAGTGTGAGTGCTTGGTATTGAAACAAAACTCAGCCTGCAGTTTAGGGTTACATCTTTTAATATTTGGCAAAATAACAACTTATCGGTCATTGAAAATTCAGTCAATGGGAGGAAAGGAATAACGACTGTACTGTTCTGTTCTGAGATGTTTGTTTCTCTACCAAGAAAGGGAATTTAAAACAGTTGATGGACACATGAACTAAATTTTACTCAGCAAAAGTAGATAATTCAGTTCAAATCAACGTACCTGTAGTATTTACGCACATTGACTTCAAATTCAGCAGGGAACCAGTTACAAACACTAAATATTACAATGTAGTTTGGCTGGTAACCTGTTTCTGCTAAGCAAGTTTTTACGCACCAAGTAATTTTTGTATGAGCTTAAAGGTAGGGTACACTTTTTAGAAACTGTCAAAGACCGGTATCCTCACTTGGTGTATCCCAACATCATGCAGAAAAATAATAAACCTGTGAAAGTTTTGGCTCAATTGGTCATCAAGTTGTGATGAATGGAGAGAAAAAAACACTTGCTGCACAGAATGTTGTGATGCCTCATCAGAAAGGCTTCATGCCTGAAGGTTCAAATTGGAAAATTACCTGTTTCTCTAAAAATACATGTACAGTACTTTAAAGGGTGTCATTTCTAGCAATGTTTTATAATTTAACAGCTCTCCAGTGCTCTTTACCAAGTAAGTTGTTATGGTCAAAAACTTTTTGAGTAATTACCAAAGGTGTACCCTTCCTTTAACTCTTTCAAGGTCGTACATTTGTACAGTGCAATCTATTTTATGAATTTTGAGAGTGTCAATATCGTACAAGTACCATCTATTTTTATGCACTCAAAAAGTGTCATCAATTGTATCACATGTAGGCCTATGACCCATAATATTTAACAAGAGGGCATTATCACCCAAAGAAAAAGTATTGACTTTGGGATGTACAAAGGCAAAACTAATCAGCAAGATTGGTTTTGTTTGATAAGAAATACTTTTTTTATACAGAATTTCGAAAAAACCCTAAAAAAGCTGACCACTTTAGGTTCAAAACGCCAAAAAAAACAGGCACTGAAAGAGTTAATAGCTTTGTGAAATTTGGCCAATTAGAATGGGTGAAGACAAGATGACTGGATGAGTGGGTAAATGTCAATTTATGTCACTTATAAGTATTTATTAAAATGCTTAGTCTCGCCCTTCCTGCAAGTCCTTCAATAAAATGATCACAATGGAATTTCAATACATGTACATGTACCTCCTTAGAAATCTTATTGTATCCTCAGATTAATACATGACCTTGCCATTACATTATTGCTGTCCATTTGTTCATGTGCATAAAGAAAGATGTATAATGTACAAATGTACACAGCGTTAAAGATCTGTGAGAGACTTAAACTCAAGGGCTTGCGATGCTTCCTGCATGATCTGATGATTGGCTATAAGCACGATGCAGTTTTAGTATTGGAAGATAAACTCAACAAAGAAATGAAAAATTCCTGCAGTCTATTGTTTTTGTTAGTTTCCCTAGTATTTTGGTTTATTACATGATATTTGAAATAGAAAAGATGCAAAACACCACAATTTCTATGTCCATTGGAGGAAAATTTGTTAATATTTTGATCCATGGTACGGTGTATTGACTAGAGGAACATGTAGATGTCTTTTAGACCATTTACTTTTAAATTTAGGTAATTAATACAGGTTAGCAACCCAGACACACTGTTCTGCAAATTTACAGAAAATGTTGACACTCTTTTTCAAAATTTTTGCTAAAAACCTGTTTTAATTCAGAGGATGAACCTCTCCCCCCCCCTTTCCAGAAATGGAAGAATATCATGTCTGCTCACGGGAAATAAATTTATCCTTTTTAAATATTCACATACAAATTACCCTTGTGCTTTGAACGGAATTTGTATTTAAAAAACATTACTGGTACTATTTTTTATAAGTTTGGGTTGAACAAGAAAAATTGAATAGAGCGGGATTTGACCCAATGACCTCCAGATTAACGTGTCTGCGCTCTACCAAGTGAATTCTCTAGTAGTGTGTTAACTGTCTCCCTGTTTATTTATTTTATTGAAAAAGAAGACCAGAATGAGAATCTTACCCCATGCACGACCCAGAGTGGACTCCTGTGCACCGAACGTCGTATAGGCAGATTATGACTGAGTTTAAGCATCAAGGGCTCCAGCCCAATCGTCAGCAGCAGCTCATCAAACCAAAGAGTCATTTTGAATAATAAAAACTCTACAACCAATCCTCTGAATCGATTCGATATATTCCCATTCGAGGTTCCACTTCAAGATATCTTAAAGACAGTCTTTAACGACGCACCGAGGCATGTTGTGGAATGCTGTTATACAACATTTGTCTCTGGAAGTGAGTTTATTACAAAAAGATGCCAGCTGCCTATCAAGAAGATTTTAATAAGTAGCTCATGGTCAGCAGAGAGGTGATCAACCCAACCTTGTCCCTGCAAATGAACTCACTCTATGAGTAGGGAATGAATTACAAAGTCACTCTCAGGAACTTGACGTTTTCACCATCAAAACGCTGGAAAGTACATGTATAAAACGTACAATGTAAGGATTGATCACAAGTTTCTATCCACAATCAGACTCACATATTTCAGAGCTGCCAACTCTACCTGACTCTGCAGCAAGTTCCCTGAAAATAAAACCAATCTTTCCTTGTTTTGATAAACAAATTTGAAAAATCTCATTGGATATGGAAACTTGTCCCCTATTACAGTATGTTGAATGTAACTCTAAATATCTCCCTGTTGCAAGCTGCAAACGGTGCCACCTCTGATACTTACAAATGTATGCTTAACTTTTTAGAATTTGGATACAGTATCAACCAGATACCATCAAAACTGTTTATCTACATGATGTGTAAGCCACCAAAAGTATTTGAAAAAAGCTTATTGACCCCCTTGCACCTTAAATGTCAATTGCAGAGACTGTACCACACTCAACATTTTGGACGTCACCATAAGCGTGTAAACGCAGCGTCATCTAAAATTCTATCTTATACTTATGTACATGGAAACACGCAAAGACTTTGAATTCCAAAATGGCACTGTAACCAAGATTATTGTGAAGATGAGTCAGGTGAATCAAGCCAATAGATCATATGACACTAATGCTGCAGTTCAATATATCCACCATACAGCATTTGCCAAGTTCTCTGACCCCTCACAAGAAATCACAATAGGGAAGGAAACACTTTAAAAAGCACCAGGCTAATTTCAACATGTGCCTCACTTTAAATCGCAAAAAGCTGAAGTATGCACCTACATGTAGACCTCACAACACACTCTCAGTAGTTTGTCTCTAAGTAGGAAGGTCACTACTGAGTACTTGGTCTAGGTGTTCTACCTACAGTATGTACCAACATAGCACTGTTTATTTTTTAAGTACAGAGATACTTGTACCTTACACAAAATCCCCACAGGATTTGATTGTTTTGAAATTTACATAAATCTTATCAAGGTGTTCACCTCACACCAATCCTGAAAAGAAGTACCTTGCCTAATAATGGTTTTTAAAAACACATAAGACTAGAGAATTACCACTTTGGATTCAAAACAACAACCAGAGCTGAAAATTAAGACATCCACACTGAACTGAACTTAGGTAAGCTGTGTATCAAAAACGATTTGAACAGCTTGAAGGTCGTCCATGAGCACAACCTGTGCCCTAATTACAGATTGCCAGCCAAAAATAGACCACAAAAGCTTTGACATTTACAAGTTTGCTGTGTGTGACTTGAGTAGTCGTACAAATTAGTTCACCTGCTTGGCCAGATACCAACAGAAGTCATTATCCTTTAATGGTCCCCAATGACACCACTTGAGAAATACTATACAGCATGTACAGTGAGTGATACTGACATCAAGTACATGTACCAGTCTATTTTGGGTTCAAGCCTCCATTTGAGTCTCATAGGAAAGCCAAGATGATGATGCAAGACTGCTAGCAGAATCCTTGTGCACAATCATGACAATCCACAGCACTGAACGGTTTTGTGTTCTGATCCACCACACATCAAATGCATTAAGGCTGTTCACACAAGATATAAAACCAGCTTATCTCTACAATTGCATCAAGAATTAAATGCAATAAAACTATTAAGGGTTGTAAATTCCACCCTTGGAACACACGTGTATACATCTACGTAAATGCACACAATCAAATACTAAACCTTCACCACTGCATACGTACCTATCACATGTATCAGAATATCGAGAAAAGACTCTGCTAGCATGGCTAGGGTCGAGGGGAGATCAAAGAAAATTTCTGATAACAGGAAAAAAACTGACAAATCTTATAGCTTAATAATAAATGTGTTAGACAATAATCTCATCAACAAAATGTAATTCACTCCCTTCTCCACTATTATTTCCTTAATTCCACATAACATGCGATATGATGGATGTGAACATTCCTGAAACTTGGCTTGCAGGCCTGGGTTCCTCCTATACTCTAGACCCAGATGGTACAACCCAGGAGGTTTATAAACTCTTTGCATCACAAGAAAAACAAAATCAGCAAATGTGGACACAATGTTTGTTTCTCCCTTCGGTCACTGCTTTACTTCTTTCAAGAAAATCTTAAGACTCAAGGAAGTTTGGGAAAATCCAGGAAAATAATCCTGAGATATCATCACATGACTGGCAATAAATCACTAATCATTAGTTGAAGTCCTCCACAGTGAAGCAATCAATGCACAACAAGTTCCTCCAATAAAGAGAAGTTTTGAGGTAAAAACAGCTGGAATCTCCTCTCCAGGTGAACACATTAAAATCAGCAAAATATACTCTCCTTAACCATGTTAACAATCTCTGCAAACCTGTACACACTGAAAGTGCTCCAAAAAAGTCAAAATAGATCAGTGCAGCCAGAGAAAACTGAATTCATCTGAAACACATCGGCAAATAAACAATGTGAATCTCATTGAAACTGAAGTACACCATTAAAACCAAAATAGATTAGTGCAGCCGACACCTTTTCCAAAATCAGCAAAAGAAAAAAATTAATTATCTGAAACACTTTCCATATTATTCTCTACAAAACTTAAAACACTGAAAAAAAATCAGCAATGTGAATCTCAATGAACCTGATAAAACCAACAAGATTAGTGTAGCTGGCACATTTTCTAAAATCAGAAATTTCAGAGGAAACTTGTCTCATCTGAAACACTGTCTGTTAAAGATCTGCAAACCTTTAAATTCACTGGAAAGTGTCAGCAAAATAAAATAATTTGAACCTCTAAGAAATCAAAGTGCTCCAAGAAAGCCAAATTTGCTTAGTGCAGCAGTCACATTAGAAGAATCAACATCAATCCGACTTGAGCATTGAGAAACTTTTGCCAACTTTTTGTCTATCGTTTCTATTCCTTCAGCTGAATAACTTGAGTTTGGCCGACTTTCCCGAAAGCTTCACGACATCATAAAATACATTGTAAGACTATCAAAAAATCACAGAAACAAGGAAGATAAGCCGGTATCTCCACGGCTGAAGAAGCTGCTCAACTTCCTCCCACAATCTCTGACTGTGCTTCTAAATACTAACCTCAGCTCACACCCAAGAAAACAAACTCAAAACTGGATTTCCATTTTCTAAGATGCGACCGATTGTAAACAGTTCAGAGTTGATTCCATGTATCACCAAACACTCAATTCCTTTCCAATATCTTGCATCAAAGATAGATCCACAAAGATAAAAGATGCTTATCAACAGAAACAAAAATATGTATGAGACAGTTTCCCCAAATCGATGACTGCTTGAATTGAATGCACACATCACCAGACAACTGAGTCTTTTTTTTTTCCCGATATCAACTATCAAAGGTTTCAAAGCATCGTGGTAGACTGCACTCATCCATAGCAAATGAAATAAAATCCACTGGTTTGTTTTGCATTGATCCGCATGCCTCCACGTGAATTCACAGCCGATGCAGTGCCACAACACAGAGGCTACTGGCAACGTATTGAGCGCTACCGATTTAAAAATATCTTCTGCCCTGTGTGCCCTGATTGCCTGGGCTGTTTGGGTAATTACGTACTGAATGCCAAGTCGAGTGTGTAAACGATTCCGCAGCAACCGTGGTGCAGCTGTGTTCCAACCTTGTCTGTGGTGTAAGGACATTTTTGATACATACACCCAACTTGTGTCAAATCAGCTGCTCGCTGAGTGCCAGTGATGATGGGAGTCATAACCCAATCAGATGAAGGAGCGATGTCTTTGTCTTGTATGTGTACTTAACCAGCACAATCATGGAGGTTTTACCTTGATTGTGATTTATAGGCCTATCAGCTACAGTGTGATATCATAATGTACCTTGCTGACCGTGAAACAGTGTTATTATCACTGCACCAATCAGATTGCAGCAATGTGAGTGTCATTGTTTTCATCAAGAACACAGGAGGGATCCCTTGATTGTGATTCACAAGAGCTGCAATGTACATTTTGTACATTGCTTGCTGATACTGTTAAACAGTGTTGTTATCAATGCACCAATCGGATTGCAGTAATGTGTTGGTCATGATTTTCATCAAGAACAACAGAGGGAGGGATCCCTGGATTGTGATTCATCTGATCTTCAGCTACAGTGTGATATCGTGTACACTGCTTGCTGATACTGTTACTCTTGACTGACCAATCACAACAGGGAGTGATATCTATGATAATTGGTTTACATACCATACACAAACATGACAAACATGACAAAGTGCAGTTAAGGATCTCTGAAAGTCTTCCGCCACTGTCTTCAATTTGCAAATATTATTGGCACAAATTACATACAATTTGCAGAAGAATGGCTACATATTTTCTTTGCTGTATGTATTTGTTTACTTTTTTGACGTATGGGACAGGTTCAATGTTAGATATCCAACAGAGGCTCAGTAAACATAACTGTCATGGTACAGTCTCATGTCTTAATGCATTTCTCTACATGAATATTTATGGCTTGTGTCTTGCTCAGTGTCAAGACCAGTCATGAATTTTGAAATATCTTAAATTTTTGAAATATGAAAAGTCTCAAAAATTGCTTCGTACAGAGTGACAATTCAACAAGGTTTTGTTTGTTAATGTATAACCCAAAAATATTTTGTCCAGTTAATAGAAACACCAAATAGCTGTAAAAAATATAATTTTAGTGTAATGCCAATGTGAGCATGAAATGGGCTCAGGCAGTTACATGTACACACTGTCATTATGTATGACCACAGAACTGTTAGGCAGATACTATGAGGTAACTGCTTAGTCTTTCAAGAATTGTGTATCCATAGAATTTAAGGAGAAGATTTGATTTCATCATTTTTTTAAATATAAATATAATTCAACTTATTTTCTTCTATTCAATAAGTGCCAGACTTGCACAGACGTGTATTCCCAAAAGTAAAAAGAAATTTTGGGGGCAATTTTACTTTCAAGAGCTGCAAATAATCTATTTTATTTAATTTCAATAACAACTTATCAATCTGAATTTAAATACCTTGCTACACATTGTGTTTTAACTTCTTTTCAAACATCGGAATTTATCCTGCAGATAAAGACTATTATTTCACTCACTTCCTTAAAAGTATGGCATTTCAAGCAAAACTATTTCAAGGGAAGTTTTCCACCATGACCAACTTTATACCAAGTAAGTTACATGTATGTGCAAATCTGTGATCATTTATATTTTCAATCTTGCCAATGTTGTACACACCCTTTAAAGGATGTGTACAACATTGCTAATTGCCAAAGACCTCTATCCAAACTTGGACCTAACACTACACATGAAATAACAGACCTGTGAAAGTTTTAGCTAAATCGGTCTTCGGAGTCATGAGAAAACAGTGAAAACCCCCATGTGTTAACTTGTTTTCAAACATCAGATTTTATCCTGCAGGATAAATACGATTATTTTACCCATTTCATAAAAACTATGGCATTTCAAGCAAAACTATTTCAAGGGAAGTTTTCCACCACGTGACCGACTTTATACCATGTAAGTTACATGTATGTGCAAATCTGTGAGCATTTATATTTTCAATCTTACCAATGTTGTACACACCCTTTAACCGAAAATAGCTTTCCAAGCCCCATAAGGTTTCACCCCAAGGTCTGCTTGAAGCTATTTTAATTCCTGGACTATTCTCTTCAAGGCTTTCTTTTCCTGAAGACCCCTGAAAACTGGGTCATTGAGGTCTTCATCTTTATGCTTTGGTATTCAATGAGATTTCAAGAGGGGTCCATGTCTCTGTGATGCCATTTTAACAGTTTAAAGGGAAGATTTCAGTCAATCAACTGTCTAAGTTCAATAGAATGAATGTGTGCGCACTGGGCCAGTAAGCCCACAACCAAACAAGTCCTGTAGTCTAGTGTTTCTCCAAACAAACTTTTTAAGATTTACTAATTATGTGTACTTCATATATTAGTTATAAAGTCCAAACATTCTCAAATTATAAAGTAAAGCAAATAATATTTTGAAACAACATATATTTGTATATTGTGCCGCGCACAGATTCTTTTCATTTCATTGGTTGAACATGCATCACATGTCATCCATTCATGTACATGTACATTGTATACTGCCGCGATACCCCCAAAAATAATATCGGAGTCCTTTACAAATAATTATAGGATGCTTTGGTAGCTTCCCAGCACCTATTTCAAAATAGTTGTTTCCTGCTTGCTAGTCCAAACGAGGCCTGGTTGTGTCACTGTGACAACATGTACAAGGTTGGTGACTACGTGGAGTAGTCCACATTGTTTAGAATAGAAGGATTTTTTTTATTTTCCAAAATGTGGGGTGGACAAGTTTACGTGTATCAAAATTATGACAAGAATCTTAGTAGTGTGAGTTAGATAAAACCAAATATTGAATGCATTTCGTTGGTGTCTTATCGCAGAAAATAATCACTCCGTGAAATCTGGTTTTTCCTTTTCACTCAGCTTTTCCTCATGAAATGGAACAGTCCAGATTTTACCTCGTGATTATATTCTGCAAAAAAGAATTCACTCACATTTATGCATCCAATATTTGTGGAATATTTATTAGCCAGTAAAAATTTTCAGCTACACGACCTGTAGTCTAGTGGAGATTTCTGCACATTCAAATCCTGTACAGGACTGGAATTTAATCTTCGAGAGGGCAAGGCCATTTTCAATTTGCAAAGTGAACTTCCATTGGAAAATCTTAAAATCCACTGGAAGCTTATTAATGGGGCACCAAGGCTAAGACAAGGGCGGCAGAGGTCATGGCCTCAGTGGCCTCTGTGTAAATACAGGCCTGCCTGCAGTGGTACATGTAAAGGAGAGCTATGCCACTCCTTTAAACTGCTAACATTTTAAGTTTTCCCTAATTGAGCATTTGATAATGCTGTCAGCGACATCGAAGAGCTTAGGAAAGAGGCAGGGAGCTACCCACCTTAATCCCAGTCTTGATTGATGGAAACTAAATTGTTTTTTATATGGGGTCTTCTAGTTTACTCAGGAAAATACTTTGACAGCAAAATGTCCACGCTGGAATGTACTTTTTATCCATGTTAGAAACAGCCTTTCCACAAGACTACATGTGCAAGTGGCAAAGCATCAAGGCCTTCAACTTCATTTTGTGGTTGGTTTGTTTTTTGGGTGCAATTATAATAATATATAACAATTGAAATTTAAAAAGCACCGGTATTTGGCGCAAGCGGCGCTCATGGCACTGCTCTGCAACTACATGTAACAACAAAAAACAATAAATGAGCAGAATCATGTTTGGTTAGTAAAACACAAGTACATGTACAATACATGTACATGTACATGTAGCATCACATAATTAAAAAAAATAAATTGAACAAAATTCCTTTTCTGCGCAAGTAGGATTTTAAACTGTTCTGGAATGTGCCAACTAAAGTTTCACAGTTTCAGATAGGGATTCCAATTATTCATAAAGTTTTAAACATAAATTATTCACAACTTTCATGCAACTAAAGTGCTGAAAAATTAACCAATCACAATGCCCAATTGCTTACAATCGATCCTTTGGCCTTTTACTGCCCTGTCAAAAAACATGTACATGTGTAGCAAAAAACAAGAAATTAATACAAACATTATAAAGTCCTGGCAAGTTGAAAAAGTATTTGTGGCTTCGCCACTCGCGCATGGTCTCCATTTCCAGTCACTTCGCAGCTACAAAAAACTGAAAGGTCCACAACTGTGACTGAAA
>JAUELU010000026.1:5010274-5021691 GCA_032357145.1 Evasterias troschelii | reverse complement strand
CTTACGGTTAGCAGCGCTATGAAATAGAAACTCGTACGTAAGCACAGAATCGGCCGTTAAGCAGCTCTATGAAATTGATCCCAGTCGTGAGAGCAGTATAGTCTCGCTCAAAGCAGCCCTCTCGCGGGATATTTCGAGAGAGACATTTCGCTATCACCGCGACAGACATTTAACAACTTGTCAACAAGTCTAAGATCTATTAAGTAAAGAGTCCGTAGCTAGCTACATATACTCTCGAACCGGGTCAGCAGGATCCCGGATCCCAGGCCAGGTTAGTGTCTCTTATTTTGGGTCAAACTGACGTAAGAAACTATTTGCAAACTTTGGGAATTTAACTTGGATTCCGGGTCAGTTTGACAAAGTTTTGCTGGGTCAGACAACCAGGTCTTAATGTCACATAAACGGGATCAGGCCCCCTGGGACCAGGGTCCAATTTCATAGAGCTGCTTAAGCAGAAAATATTGCTTAACAATTTGTAGCTTAGCAGAAATAAGCAGGATACCAATCACAAATTGTACATTTGACATGGTAGTTTGGCTGGTACCCTTATTCTGGTAAGCATAGTTTTGTTGTGCTAAGCTACTTTTTGTGCTTAAGCAGCAATTCTGACCCGGGAGTTCAGACTGTAGGGACACTCAATATACAGAAATAGAGTCTCTCTCCCTGTGATTCAAACAAGACTGCAAACAAAACAAGTCTGTACAAAAAATGACTTCCAAAACGGCTCAGACATTGAATTGATATAACAATTTTTTATTCGATTTGTGGAACATATGTATTTACAAAAACAAGGCTAAACGGTACTGAATGTCCTGCCTGACTGTACGAAGGTATTTTGCAGATGACTGCATCAAATAAATTTGTTTGTTTATTTTATTTATGGACTTTGAGTTGTGGTTTACGTTTATATGGTAGATATTCACATAAGTAAAATGTGTTAAAATAAATACTAAACTTATTGAGCGATGGCCTATAACGCTCAGAATCTTGTTGAAGCTACGGATGAAAACGAGTAGCAGCACAAAGTATAGGCCAGTAGATATTACGTAACTCACGAATTAAAATGGCGGCACCCTGAGCAGAGCTGCTGTGGATCCTTTTACATGGCTCTGCTTGGAACAGAAATTTGCGCTTATGATGGCATTGCGTTCCTTTAACAATGTGACTTAAATATTAGCCCACTGTGGATACCCAGTAAAGATGACAACACCGTGGTCAATACTTGCGCGCAGTGTGAACACACTATATGAACACATAAATTGCCTATGAAAGTATGTAATCACAGTGTGTATATATTCAATACATAAACACTCTTTGACATTATACTTGCTACTTTTACTTTTAGTATTACATTATACAAAATAAAAGGTGTATCAGATTGCACTTCCTCGATCGTCGAGATAAAAACAGGCTCAGTGTTACGTTGTGCCTTAAGTTTGTTCTTAGAATTTTAAACGAGAAATAGAAAAAGCTGTTGCAAACTGCTTATCCCAACCAAAAGTACCATTGGTAAATGATAAATGCAAAAAATGTATAAACAGGTATACTTGTACACCTGTCCATTGTGTTGTCATTTAGCCTTCGAGAAAGACTCTGCTTGTGTCGAAACGACAGGCCATCAAATATTTGTTGCATTTGCCAGTAATACTTTTTTAAATTAAGTGCGTTGTGTGTTGTCATTTAGCCTTCGAGAAAGACTATGCTAGGGTCGAAACGACAGGTCATTAGGTATTCGTTCAGTCTAAATCTCATTTTAAAAAATACTTAGGCCTACTGAAAGTCTATGTTCAAATAAGAAAGATGTAAATATTAATGAAAAATACGTTGATTATCAGAAATGCATTTTCTTTATTTACACGTAGACGCCACATACATAGAAATAAAATCCACAAGTTGAGGAACTTTAATTATTTTTTAAGATAAAAATAGTGAGCGTATGTTAAACGTTTTTGCAACCCAATGAAAAATACAATAATTTAATATTACCTGAAAATATTACTATTTATTGTTTTGTTTCTTAGTTAAACTTTGTGTCATACGTGTTCTTTACTTTCCCCCAACCTGAAAAGTTTCTTAGACGAGCCTATCGAGTCCTTTTTCGAGTGACCTTTTGACTTCTTGGTGTTGGCGAGGACGCCCTCATCGGCTGCTGGAGCGAAGTCGCGATCCAGGGCGAGAAAGGCTCTTTTCCAGTCCGTGTTTGAGTACGGGCCAAGTGCCCCTCCCCAGTTGCTTGGCAGTATGGACGCTGAGAAGTGCTTGTGGAGACTGCTGAAATCTGTACCGTGTGCAATAACCTGGGGTCGAGGGTGGAAAGGTCGAAGGTCAATGACGTCATTGGGAAAATAACAGGTGAGAAAACGTATCTAGCACGGCAGGTACGTGAAGGAATGACATTCGGTACACAGTCAAAGTATGTCATAAGAAAAAATTTTAACATTTTCAAAATGGCTGCCATTGCTTGTTACTGCCTTACAGTTTTTTCAAAGTACAAATCTGCGGTTACCCTTCAGCAATACATCTTTATCACAACATACACTGCATAAACTTGGGTGTCACGGGTGTTGTCACATAAATAGGCATAGATTCCAAAAAGAATCAACATTTACAACATTAATGGTTTTAAAATAACACTAATTTCTCCCAACACAATTACATGTGGTATTACTCTTTAACACCGTATGGTGTTAATTTTGATTCATTCTATACAATGTGTCACAACACCCACTATGGTGTTAATTAACGTCCCAGTTCTTGCAGTGTACCCTGACTATGTGCCCAATTACATGGATTGTGTGTATTTAATATCAAAGGCACACTTCCTCAATTATTTCCCTAATCTACCCAACTAATCATCCAAAGTCTAGGAAACATGCAATCTTTCTTTGCCAATAAGTGCCATTCAGCATTTCAGTTCCTGTTTTGCCTGAATGTTCCTCGCTCATCACTCATCAGTGCATCTACAAAATCAGACAATCATCAACCTGTGACCTCTTCCCCAAACTGAGCACCCCGTATTAACATGTCATTATTATTTGTTCCCTCATTAGTTTGAAAGTCGAAGTAAAACGGGAAAAACATACTTTTTATTTTTTCAGAGTGCAAATGAAAATTGACGGTCAAGCCGCAGCTATAGCCGCTAACTCGTACGCGGCTGCACTGTAGTTCTAATCGCAGAAATTGACCTCTAGGAGACGCGACACGCAACTCCGCAACATGTACTTCTACAACCTCGTCCCCAGGGTGTGTCGAGCAGTACGGGGTTGACCGCTCTCTCACCCTGGTATTGGATCATTTGCAAATCCAAAATATTTGGATACGTATTCAAATTAGAATAGTCTGGCTGCTTTTCGAAATTCAAATATATTCGTCATAGTCTCGTGGTCCGGTACCACATTTAATAGCCTGCATTGGTTGCCGGCCGGCTGTTATAAAGTCGTTGTCCAATCAGGGTCCAAGTAAGGAGTTTCCCTCCCAGGGTTTACTATTGTAAACATAGTTGGAAATAAAGTAAACCATGGGGACGAGGTTGGTACTTCTGCCATTTCCACCATTTTGGGGTCGGGTCAAATCCTAAAGGGCCATGTCACACAAGGCAATTTCCAGGCTACCAACTGCACTGCATGCAAAAGGAACACTTTGGTCGCACAGGAGTTATTTTTCTAATGATGTCTTACAATACCCAATAAAATTATGTGCAAACTGATATGAGAATACCCTTTTTTATTGGAGATTGTTTGGAACTGTTTGCCTGTAGAGTGCCTCGTGTGATGTGACATGGCCATTATCGTACTTTTTGGCACCCAAAATGGGTGCATGCTTTTAAGTGCACACAGCCGTACGGATCCGGTTTGTGGAGTACTGCTGTTGTTGTTCTATTATTCCCTTTTTCTTAAGAATTCCCTTGTGGGGCCCAATTGTTCCATTGTTGTCAGGACCCCACAAATGCCCCTTGGTGTGTCCACTGTGCTTCATGTAGACTTTTTGCGCCCGGGCCTACTGACTTGTGCACGCCCTCCCAGAACGCTTCACAATGTGTCCTTGGCTTTCCTCTTGCGTATTTGAACGCTCACTTACCCTTTTCTTCATCTTGTCAGCCATGAAAGCTTTCAGGATTACAAACGCAGCGTCGAACACCATCGGTTCATTCACGAAATGGATACTGTGCAGCCTGACAGGGACACAATTCTGAAGAAGAAAAAACAGCAAATACTCATGAGCTTATAAAAATGATGTTTAAAGGCACTGAACACGTTTGGTAATTGTCAAAGACCAGTATTCTCACTTGGTGTATCCAACATATGCATAAAAAAGGCCTGTGAAAATTTGGGCTCAATTGGTCATTGAAGTTGCAAGAAAATGATGAAAAAAAAAACACCCTTGTTGTACAAATTAGTGTGCTTTCCGATACGAATAAAATGCTTCTGTCCTGAAGTCTTTTATTATTTTAGTGAGAAATTACCTCCTTCACAAAAACTACGTTACTTCGGAGGGAGTCGTTTCTCACAATGTTTTATATTATCAACAGCTAGCTCTCCGTTGCTCGTTTCCAAGTAAGTTTTGATGCTAATATATATTTTGAGTAATTACCAAACGTGTACAGTGCCTTTTATTATGCAAATCGTATTCGTAAGTGTGACGTTATTACACTGATATGTCACACGCGTCACACGGGCGCGTGTCTCTTCCACGCCCTGAGTCTTTTTTCCACAATTCTCGAAAATCACCTATTTTAACAACTTTTGTTTGTGTGTTTTGGGGTTGTTGTTTTTTTTTTTTTTTTTTGGGGGGGGGGTAGGACAGAACTTTAAAGTTCTTATGAGAAGACCTGAGTCTTTGTCGAACATGTAAAAGTGAACTTAAATTAATAAACCTTATTTATTGTGGTATACAAACAGATTTACGATACCCCCGAACCTAATGGTGCTCTCATTATGTTTTTACCATTATTTTCTCAAAATATTTTTGGGGGGTTTGGGGTGGGGTTTGGGGTGGGGGTTTTTCAACTACAATTGAAAAATGTTTCGAAAACGAGTTTTTCTTGACTGTTGTGTGTTTCTTTCAACTTGCAAAATCAAAATCGAAACCTTGGTCTTTTTGTTTTTACTCAGAGCTTAGTACTGAGAAACAGTTTATGTCCACATTTCTACAACAATTGTGCGATAACTTTCGACCAGCACTCTTTTAATTTATTTGATTTGCAAAGAACAAGAACCGATATTTTGGTGTGGACCTGGACCACCCGAACGAAGACCTTTTTGTACACGTTCACATTTATTTGGAACCACAGGGTGTGAATAACAGACTCTTCCAAAATACAATGATGCATTAAAGCTTTGTTTTCCGATGAGTCATCACTATTGAACAACTCAAATAGCATGACTCAACGTGGTCTTCGTTGATTGTTCACAGTGACTTCTATTTTTATAATGACCTCCGTCGTTATGAGTCAAAATATGCAACCGATGACCTCACACAGGGGTCAGGTCAAGTTATAGCCCTGGTTGGACGCCAGTTTCGAACCTTGCAGCTTCAGCACAAAAGGTAGCTATAAAGCACAACAAATAAATGCCTACCAGAATAAGGTTACCAGCCGAAACACCATGTCAATGTACCATCTGTGAATGGTATCCTGCTCATTTTTGCTAATTAGAAACTAGTTGAGCAATGTTTTCAGCTCTATATGTAGGCTCTGGGCTAGGTCGATTGCCCCCTGACTACCCGATACAACTACGGCACTACCGATTTAATACGAAAAAGGGAACAAAGTTCATCTCAGCCCCAATATATCATCCCGTGTTTCTGTTGGAGAAGCACGACCAGATTTCATTGAATAGCTGGTATAATAAATAGCACAACTTAAAGTTTGCTTGTCCCTGGAAATGTTTGTTCAGCAGAAAAGGTTAAAGGCAAAAGTAGCAACAAAAAATCTTCATATTATTATTTCCCGCTTATAAGCTCTATGACAAAGAGCCGAGGTTTGAGTTTAATACATTTTCATTTTTCTTTTCTCATTTTATTTTTGGCCGCACATAATTTTGTTGGAACTTCACAGAAAGCAGCTAATAGTGGCTATAGCCCGTATGAGTCTAAGGTCACCAACGCGGTTCATAGATTGGTCTGTCTGACCAATTTATGAAGCGATGAACGATGAACTTTATGTTTCTGCCTTTTCATCACCTCACTTAACAAAAATAAGCAAATCAATTTCAGAGGTAGATTTGTTCGCACAAACTTGATCTGGATTTGCTCCGGACGATGTATAAAGTGTTGATTGACAATAAAGTAATGACGGTCGTCTCGGCTAATTACAACAGTCGTCTCGTATGTGGGTCACGAGGAGTGATTTGATTTTAATATAAAGTAACGACAAGTAAGGACGAGCCTGAAGGAGTAGGCCTACAGGATTGATATTTCCAGCGGCGAAACTATTTTTTTCGAAAATGTTAAGTTGGGGCACAATACGTTCATCCCAGTACCATTTATACACTTCCTACATTGGTTAGATCTAAGCTTTAAGCTGGCGTGTGTTTAAACCACGAAGGAACTGTGCACCTACCTGGAAGATTGATGTGACCTTCTTGGCGACATTTGGCCCCATTTGCATGACGTGTTGAGTCCCCATGCCCTCGAGGTCAACGAGCAGATTGATCCCAGTAATCTGTGCCTCTTCGTCATCCACTAAATCTTCCAGAACCATGAAGAGAGCCTTCACTATATCCAGCACACTGTAGCTGCTTGGATCCCAGTTGACTAGGAATATGCAAAGCAAAATGGCGACTTCGAGTTAACTTGGCTCAATTTTACAAAGCACGGTTGTCTAAACTAAACAATAATGAAGTTCTCTTTTGCCTCAATGGATGCCTTTTTCATTTAGAGGGAAACATTCATTTTCATCGTCATCACCAGAAGATTCATCTTAAGGTGTCCTATTGGGACGTTAAGCCGGAGGTCACGTGTGTTTGGAATGAACGTAAAAGAACCATGTTAGTCGCCAAGAGAAGGGGTTTGCCCCGGTGTGTATGTTGCAGTGGCTGCTGAGTCCACCGCAGCACCTTTGTTAACACGTTTGTGCTACATAAATCAGCCTCAAAATTGTAAATCTCAAAAAACTTTCTTAAATGTTTATCGTTGTTCAAATGCCTCAATTAGTGGTAGATACTTGCGCAATATAATTGACTCGTGTAGTTTTAATTTAGCAATTAAATTTGATACACACGTTAAGATAAATCTTATTCTTAGTAGGCATGTACATGTAGCTCTTTTTAAAACCGGCCCAGGCACTTTAAAGGGGATTTGTAATCGTATACGGCAAAGGGCAAACTTAATTTCAACGCTGTTATTTAAAGGCAATTGTTTGTTTTTGACTTGAAGAGAGAAAATAAATATGACGTATTGTCAGCCTGGTGCATGTTCCCCTAAAATGACCTTTGTCATTTCAAAATCCCTGGAGAAGAGATCAACTTGGATTCGTGTTTGTATAAATGTTGTAAGGAAATTGTATTACGTGAAAGTTGCAAAAACAAACTTTCATGCAGTTGAAACTCACTTGTTTTAAGTACTACGATTGGCCGTCCTTCCTTGTCACGTGACGCGAGGACCAATGGCATTCCATCGTCCAGAACATGCTTGACGGATGACTTTTTGTAGTCTCTGAAAAAGTCTGGGTGCTTCTTGTGCAGTTCGTAGTACTTCACCAGCGACTTGAACGCGCGGTCCGCTTCGAACTTCTTGGCGCGGAGAAATCTCAGCAGGAATCGTTCGTCTTGGCTGAAGTTGATGTCCGGTCTTTTCTTCATCATCTGTCGCATCCCTTCGAAGGCAAGTTTGCGAATGAGGCGATTCTCGCCGAGTTCCGTCTCCGCCACTTTCCGCAACTGGGGGGAGAGGTTGCATTTGTATATGTGTGACGCCGTGCCGCAGCCGCCATCTTGCCTCGTTGCTACGGCGCCATCTTTGATTGAGCTGTTCATTCTAATCGGATGCTCGCCATTCATCTGCAAGCTATGAACAAGAAAAAACAATAATCATTAAAGCATAAAATGTTGGTTTATTCATTAAAAAACCACATAGCAGCCAAGGGCTAACAGACATTTTGTATACATAAAGTAAAAAAGATAAAAGGAACGCTATATAGTCATCATATAGAAGCAGAGACAAAACAGAACAACCAGCAATCGTGCACTTTTTAACTTATAAAAAACTTAACAATAAACAATAATTTAATAAACAATAATAAAACATTTGATTGTGGAAAGTTACCTTCGCAAGACGAGAGTATCTGAACAACAAATGAGACCCACAGTGGACGCCATGATGCCAATTTAACGGTTTCTACAACAGGCACTCTTAGAATCTGTCTAGTTTGAACTAAAAAGTGAATCACAATGATGGGTCGCGGCTCAAGGCAGACACTTAAAAGGGATCCCGTTGGACTTCAGTCTTTAACTATCAGCGCGTGTCACAAACCGCAAATACTGGTTATGACTAGTTCAAGTCGATGGTCCTATCATTGAAAATGATATTGATCTCTTTGTGGTTTGTTTTACGCGTTGATTGTGACTCATGCCTTCAAAAGGAAATGGTGGTGAAACAGTCGACCCTTGGTCCCTAAAACCCCACATATGATTGAGTCATTTTGTGCCTTAATATGGTTTATGATTCATATATGATGTGGAATAATCTGATGCTTGATTTCGCAAATCCACAAAAAGTTAGTGCTAGTCTGACAAGCTACTCGTTGCCATGCCCAAAGCCGAGTGTTGATGATGAAATTTGTCTTATCAAACAGCACATGCTAATCATGGTCTTATACACACAGTCATTTCCAGGTAGTTTGGATTTACAAAATGTGGTCCAGTTTTGAATCGTCGATCACAATGCACCTGCCCACATGGGAAGTTCCAGGCTTCTTTATCATTCAGACTGTTGGGAATAATGGTCATTGAACTGTCTAGAATAATATCTATGAAGGGCCGGCTCAAACAACAGATGTGCTAAAAGTTATGGGCACAAGTCGAGCTTTGTTAAAACTGGAGATGAATCCTTTCTATGGGTCAAACAAAATGTGTGAATATTTATCATTTTTAGATTGAAAGTTGACAGTGTGACCGTCAGACTGTGTGGAAACTGTAGTTATTGTTAGACACATTTCTGGTAAAGAAACCAGGGATGCCTCATAAGTGAACCGAATCACTGTAGCTCGCAAGCCTGAGGGCACGTGCAAACAAGGATGCTTGCAATACGAACCAGAAACACCGGGATTATACCCTTTCCCGAAAAGTGTTCTTGGTTCTTTTACGTGCAGTATACGGGATTGATGGCTTATTGTCACATCCGGGACACAAGTGCCATGACGGGGACTCGAACCTACACTCTGCTGATCTGAGAAACCAGAGCTTGAGACCGTTGCTTTTCATTCGTTAAGTTTGTGGTGTTTCTAGGTTTGGAGAGTTTGCTGCATGCAAGGACGGTGATCATTGAGAGTTGGGTGCATTCATCTTCTTCCAATCACCATGTGGAGAGTATATGGCTTTGAGACTCTTTGTATCCCCGTGGGCAGTCTGACAATGCAAGAGGATTCGAGAGAGTATACAAGAAACCTTGTGAAGATAAGCCGACCATGATGCTTTAAAGCCACTGGACACGTTTGGTAATTATCAAAGACCAGTGTTGTCACTCGGTATATCCCAACATATGCATAAAATAACAAACCTGTGAAAATTTGGGTTAAATCGGTCATCGAAGTTGCAAGAAAATAAAGAAAAGAAAAACACTCTTGTTGCACACTTAAAGTGTGTGCTTTCAGATGCTAGTAAAAGGCTTCCTGCATGAAGCCTTTTATTATTTTCGTGAGAAATCACCTCTGTCTCAAAAACTACATTACTTCAGAGGGAGTGGTTTCTCACAATGTTTTATACTATCAACAGCTCTCCGTTGCTGGTTACCAAGTAAGTTTTTATGCTAATATATATGTTGTGTAATTACCAATCAGTGCCTTTAATACAAACCTGGTATTTGATTATTGCAACGTGCTTGGGAGAAACTATAAAAACTCCCGGATTAGAATGGGTCCCGTTGGGTCTGACCCATTTTTAGGTCAGATATTACAAACCGGAATCTATGTCAAAATGACCCAGAATTGAGGTCAAACGTACGCAGAATCCTGGCAGTAAAAACTTGTCTAAAACTATAGTTTCTTGGTCAGCTTACCTCTACTTCTATATTGGGATTCTCAGTAAACCCTGTTCAGCATCTGTATAAATAAGTTGGGCCCTTCTGGGATCTGCGTAATATTAAGCTATTGTGACTATTCCAATCCCCTGGCTACAACGGTTTTGATGCACGTTTATTTCTTCAACACCCCCATGATGAACGAATAATTTGACCGGGTTTTTCCTGGCTACCTCCGTTTTGGATATACACTGTACACACAGTTGGCGATTGAAACACGTTGGGAAGTTCAAACTCAATTGCATCATCATTGATCAGAATTACTAAATGGCACCAGCATGTTTGCGAACATGTATTTGACGATCATCAGGAGAAACCAAACTGTTGCATCATTTGAAGTGAAACTCGAACGACCAGAATAATGTGCATCCTCAGTTTGAATGAACGTTGACGACTTCGGCAGCACGAGATTAACCGTCATAATGTACAATATGAAGTAATATGGAACCCGACTATTTTCGAAATAAGTACAATGGTCACTCTCGTTATAAAGAGCACTGCTATAAAAAGTACATTTTGGGCCTACATTCTGAAGTCCCGAATCTCATTTGTGTTTTGTAGTTCTTAGTTTTGCTGTCCTCCAAAGTTCTTGTTGTAAATAATTTGGCCAGTTTTAACGAGAGTCGAGTGTAGGCCTGCAGGTACACCACCATCGCACTGACAGGGGATGGAGAGACAAACGTTAAAATAGTTCCTGACAAAGTGCCGAGGTTACCAGGGAGACATATTGCTACCCCAATTAAAACAGAACACGAAAGTAGTTCACGAAGGGACACCATGGAATGTAATTGAAGGATAGCTCTTCTTCCTGGCCAGCTTTGCAATATCATGGTTCAATGGAGTAGCAACATGTCACCCACCGTGAGTGCCTTCAGTGTGAGTGCACTACCGTTTCAACAAACCCACTTGGATCAGTGGTGCACACAGACTCAACATGAAGCATCTTACTGACTTAAAAGTTAAAAAAACGTTAGCTGTTGCGGACTGTTTTAGTACCAATCAAAATGACTTGTAGTTCATTCTGGAAACTCCTGTGACAGAATTGACCCGGATTCCGAGTCTCAGGCAACCTCGTCCCCATGGTTTACTTTTTCCAACCATGTTTAAAATAGTAAACCCTGGGAGGGAAACTCCTTACTTGGACCCTGATTGAACAACGACTTTATTAAGAGCCGGCCGGCAAC
>JAUELU010000026.1:4999782-5010174 GCA_032357145.1 Evasterias troschelii | reverse complement strand
ATTCCTATCTGAAAGCACACTAATTTGTACAACAAGGGTGTTTTTTCTTTCATCATTTTCTTGCAACTTCAATGAACTATTGAGTCCAATTTTTCACAGTCTTGTTATTTTATGCATATGTTGGGATACACCAATTGAGAATACTGGTCTTTGACAATTACGAAACGTGTTCAGTGCCTTTAATTATACATACACTTTTAACATTATTTTAAAAGCCAATTAAATCACTGCGACATTTGAATGACAACAAAGAAAATATGACCAGAGTGGGATTTGAGCCAACGACCTCTACCAGGCGCTCTACCAACTGAGCTATCTAGCCCTACGATGGCGGTCTCCATGTTGTCAATCTTTGTACGTGGGGGTGCCAGTTTATTATCTTGATGAAATAAAATAAAAACTTGACATCTTGACCAGTAGAGGGCGCTAATACAATTATGGAGAAAGGGCAAACATTAATCCCCATGATAACTCATTGTATTTGTGTTTACCGTTAAGTTCAGAATGGCTAACACATTACATCCGAAAAGTGGATGACAAACAATGACAGCACAAAGGAACGGCTTGTAAATCCAAAAACAAACGTCTTCTTAATACATGACATAATATTGTACACAGAACTAACATCCAACAATGACAAAGCTTGACGCGGTTTTGTTTGAACATGCTATAGGCCTAATTGTGAAATCCCAACACACAGAACATTTTAAATGCATTCCGAGCTATGTTTTTCCTTTCAAGCTTATAATATCAAGCGGATATTTAATAACAAAAATCAATAATAGCAATATAGGCCCCTAATGAAAATTTACAAAACGCACAAATCCACAAAAGTGCTCATGGCATTATTAGTACATAACAAGTAGGCCTACAACATTTACTAACAAGAATATCGACGTAACAGTCCAGCACTTATTAAAGAGTTTCTACGCATAAGGTATCACAACGTTTTTCAACAAAATGATACAACATAGCAATGAGAATGAAATAAATAGCCTATTAAAGCAAAATAACTCTGGAAAATGTGTTTTTCAGCAATGTTTTGAACTCAGTAATAAATAAGTTGATAAGGAAGGTTTGTCCAAAATGTTTGGAGCAGCTGCATAAAAATCTTTGGCAGATGAAGAGTTTCCGGTTTGAGGTTTTTTGAGAAACATTGTATCTGAGCTGGGGCGGAGTGTGAGGTTGGGCTTATAAGGAGTGATATACATGTATAATAATAATAATAATAAAAATATCTTATATTTCGCAGAAGCCGCCTAAAAAGGCGCTCAAAGCGCTTCACACAACAACATTAGCAGAAATTAAAAAGGCACAAGCAAATGACATGAGGTTACTGTCAATAAAACCATTAAAAATAAACCCGACAAGGATAATAATAATCGAAATAGAAATCCACCATACAAATACGTGTACAAGGAATCAAGATCACAAATAGTAATGCATCAAGAAAAACACATTTAAAAACTAGGACCAGCCAATATCATTACAAGCATATACCTGAAAACCCAGAAAATAACTTTTGCAAAAGTTTCTTTTTAAAGATAATTTTTTAAACATACTTTCGCTAGGCCAATTTAGGAATATCTACACATGCCTACTATGAGCAGCACCTAAACCTACCAACTAACAGTCGACATGCCTTTTCATTAGGAGCACACCGATTAACGGTTTACGTAATAGTGATGCAGAATCATAGACGATAATTTTGTAGATTATTATTATTTTTATTTTAAAACATATAATACCAAAATGTCACGTAATGAGAAATTTTTAAAATAAAAATCAAGTGATCAAAGGTCAGCGTATACGCTTTACCAGCCCTCGCAAATGTCAAATTTACGGAATATTACTGCGCGTTGTTGCATGTAGACACGGTAATCTTATTTTATTATTGCCATGCCCCTTATTTTTCAAAGCAGCGCTTATGTAGGTTGCTGCTGAACGGCGTCTCATCCCAAGAAAGTGTAGTTTCAGCAAATGTGTAGATACCACGGGATAAGAAATGCTGCCTATGTCTTCAACTTGGCTGGCAATTTCTAAGTTCCCTTGACATGATCACTGGGAAGTACTGAATTTACCCGTTAGGAATTTTCACTTTATAAAATTTCATACCCATAAAGCCATGTAGCATGAACTAACAGGACCTGTGGGGTCATTTTGTTTCTGGGGTGTTTTTATCACAGAATACATTTAGGATTATAGCAATGAATGCCTGTGGTTTGTTTGCCTTCATTGAATGCTTCACACTTGTATTCACCTTTCCCAGAAGCAACGTATAATAAGTAATTGTACCATTCTAAAACCACACAGGAAGTAAACAGAGAAGTTAAAATCTAGATTGATAACGAATGCTCCACCCCAGCATATTTTAAATACTAGTACATAAAGATATGCCATAGGCGTTCATAGCTTTATCCCATACAATAAGATGACTAGCTCAAATTAACTCCAATAACCCACCAGGGAAAGTAGCAAAGAGCCAGGCTAGGCAAGACGTGTTAGGTTCAATTAACTTTAAATGATTCATTATTCAAAGTATACGTCAATACTACGAGTTGCCTTCCACCCTCTTTCTGACATATTTCAAAGGCTGGTTCTGCGAACCCAACCCCCGCAATTGGTGTTCACCGAGTCAGGATACCGTTAACTTGTATTCAGTGTGAGCGTTTTCGAAACAGTTTCGCATCACCGGCACCGGCTACCCACGATCTCTCCCTTAATTACGAATTTCAGAAATACTGTTATTGTAAACAACCGTAACCACCTTCAAATAACAATTATTTTAAACACTAATAATTTGGGGGCCTTCTTTGGCTATATCGACCAATGTGAATGTGTTCTGCCGAAACGAATGAGGCCTGAGCTTGGTTCGTTATTTCGAAAACACCATACCTGTCCCTGAAAACAAGGTGAACTTTACAACGTATTTTTAAACCACTGCTGTCTGTTAAAACGTACACACTAAAGTTATTTGACCGAGTCGACTATTGTTATGATAATACGGAATGACAATAGACACGCAGGTGAGGGCCTTTTGTTAAACGCCAAATCCCACGTTCGAATGAATCTCGTTAGAGTGTGACACCCAATGGAACGTGGTTGGAACATCATTCAGGAGGAACCCATTCAGTACCAAGTACTTGGGCGAAGTCTGTCAACAGTGCGGGAGTAGTTTATCAGTATCACAACAATCTTGGGAGAATTCATCCTTGTACTCCATGAGATGGTCCCATGTACTCGTTTCTTAAAGTGAGGGATTCTCAAGTGTTAATTTCTTGCTGAGAAAGGATAGGATTTACGAATCAAGGTAAGAAAAACCGTTTGCACGATTTTTGGATAATGGGAACGGTTAAAAGTTGTAGAACATGTTAATCGATTTGTCGTTTGTAATATTTCGATTTCTACCACTCCCTCGATAAACACACCGGATACAGCCAACAAGTAGACAATTTGTTTAGGCAGTATTAGGTTCAGCCACAGTGACCAGCCACAATGACCAAGTGGTCAGACTTGACAATCACAATTAGGTTGAAGTTTCGAATCCGGCCAAGCTAACTGCTGATATCACGAATATCACAACGACTATAGAAAAGTTCTTGTCCATGTATCACAATTTATTGATTTGTATAATTCATGATCATATTATGTTAAACCATTGTTTGTCTTAGAGAGCTTGGCTGTAGACCAACTGTAGCCAGCTCGGTGTTTATATCCTCTTGTTCATATTATAATTCTCTTGTTGGGAAGAAAAGATAACCTAGACAAACAAACAAACAGAAAACAATGGAAAGTATTTTGTATTTGTTGTCAAGGATTATGTGCGCTAAGTTATCAGAAATATATGTATTGTTGGAAGAGAATTTATACACATTCAAATGGGCAAATTTCCAATTCGCATTCGACCTTTTCACGGCCGTCCTTGCCAGCACTGCAGTTTCATGGGTCAATTGATCATTTAAAACGAACTACTTATATATTTTTTCCCATTCAGTGGACCCGAACTCTTTGTAGATCTCCAAGCACTTTCTACAATGGGCTATAAAATCTGCACCAAATCTCAATCAATTTAAGGAGCCTTAGGTTACGGGATTATTATAGGTCGTTCACATTTATCCAAAAGTCAAAAAGAAGGGAGATTGTGGATTGTACTAAAAGGGACACGTTGCCTTGGATTGGACGAGTTGGTCTATAAAAAGTGTTTTTAACTATGAGATGCATATGTTTAGAAAGATGTTTTAAAAGTAGAAAACAATGATCCACACAATTATGCCTTGAAATTGCGTGATTTTCCTTTTACATCGTGAACTAACACGGTCGGCCATTAATGGGAGTCAAATTTTTGACTCCCATAAATTTAAACGTCTTTCTAACCATATGCATTTTATCACAAACGGTTACAAACGCTTTTTATAGACCAACTCGTCCAATCCAAGGCAACGTGTCCCTTTAAACTGCAAGCATGGTTTGTATTTAAAAACTTAACATAAAAGGACTCAATGAAAAAACTGGGTGTGCTTTAGTTGAAAGGAAATAATATTCAGAAAATTGTGTTAGTTTGTTTTTTACACTAAGAAAATTACTTGGCGAACTATTTCCATTATACTAAGTGCTACACGAATTTCCTCAATTGTTTGGGCCAACAAAGACAGGCAAAAATGACACGACCACACTGCAAAACCTGGGGTGTTAAAACCATGTGTTTTGTCAAATATACATTACCGAAAAAAGAATGAATACATGTACACCAGGGTTGTTAAAATGACGTTAATTTCTCCCAACACATTTACATTGGTTTTATTTGAACACCACAGTTTTAACAGTACAGCTTCTCACAACCCCCTACCATTGCGAACACTTTAAAAATCTATAATATGGATCAAAAAGTTCAGGAACGTTACACAAATCAACCACCACATCATCATACGTTTTGAGAGTCATTACTTAATATGTATTTAGTTAACGCTTAGATGATTTTCCCACAATATTGGTTGTGACGCACGAGTCTGCAAAACTGAAAAGGTAAAAAATGAAGCGGAACCAAGAAGTTCCTTTCAATGCACTTTCAATGTTTAACAAAAGATCCACTTTGAATCACAGTGAATTAGGGGTCCAATTTGAACAGAAAACTGAAAGAGTTTTGTATAAACATCAATAACTGTGACAGTAGGCCTACACTGGTATGGTTTTGCCCGAAATATAGGTAAAAAGGGTTTCTGACATTATTGGTCTGTTCTAACAACTCATGTTCGGGATACAGTAGTGTGTGTAATGTTTCAATCAGAAAATAGAATTAGCTGTTGCAAACTGCTTACCAACCAAATGGACCTGAGGTATAAATGCAAAAAATAAGTTAGTGGCCTGACGTTTCAATCATAACGCTTCTCTAGCGCAACGTCAAAATGCATTCAGCTTGAATGATAGCGAGGCTGTGATGACGTGGTATTATTTTTCATTCAGTCAGTTAATTTTTTTACGCCAACTGGCGGCATAAAGTTGAGTTATGTGGCATTACAAGATATACAAAACAATGCAAATTTTAAGTTCGAAATGGCGAATTAATAGTAGAGAATCGTAGCATGTGTTTGTATGCTTGCCCCACGACTAAATATAAAGCTGCTTAATCAACAACAACAAAAGTTGGTGTTTATTCTGCTAAACAAACATAAGCAGGATACCGTGTACAGATCGTACAAGTGACATAGTGCTTTGGCTGGTAACCTTATTCTGGTATAAGCATAACTTTGGTCTGTGATTTCTGTGTTAAGTGTGGGGTCCTATAGCTGTCAATGTAATGCTCAGAAAACTAAAAAGAATATACAATCAAAGTCACGAGTAGGCTACAAGTTTCAGCTTCTGGGTGAAAAGTTATCCAAACTGTGTTACTTGGCGAAGGAAATTTGTTTCTCAAAACAGTTTATACTGTCAGCAACTGCTGTGTTTTTCACCATGTAAGTTTTGATGGTCATTATTTGGAGTATTTACCAGTTTATGACCCTGATAGGCCCCTAAACGTGACTTCTCCCGAAGTATGTTATTTCACCTATACAGGGAAGAACCAAAGGATTTAATGCCAAAAATATTTACATATTTTTGCCAAAATGAGTCCCACAAAAGGTTTATAATGGCTGGCTTTCCCCAAGAGTTTTAGGCATTCAATCGAACAATGCGACCCCAGCCCCGCTGGCATTTCCAACCCGAGTTCGCAGAGGGAACACATTGTTTGTGACTTTTAATTCCGGTGATATAAGCTCGGCTCAATTGAGCTTGACCCTCAATACTTTGGTGTTGTTATTGTGCCCTTTGTAGTCCCAACCGCAAATGTTTCCCTTTTCTTTGATTAACTTCCAGATTATATCACGTTTTGTGTTTAAAAAGAATTGGCATACCAGTTTAGTTTTTAGTACATCCACTTGTTTTTTTTTAATCAATAGGCCTACTCTAATATAACTTGTAAAAACTTAAAATGAGTAATAATTTGTACATTCCTGCGAATTACATCAATATGGAGATATTATTATTATTTTGTGTTCTTTCCTTTGTCCCTGCCTCTCATATACTTTTTACACAAAACTCCTTGTAAAGCACTCAAGTATTTCCCCTATTATGGAGACTTTTGGTTCTTCCATTTTTTTGTTTTTGGTCCTATTGGAAGCGAATATTATAACAAAAACATTCCTCAAATTGTGCTGGACAAGCTTTCGAGAAAACATTTTAGGCCTGTAGTTCGTGTTTTTATCATATGATTGCCTTTTTAATCACTTTTATCTTGTTTTATATTTCAATATTGCAAATAAGATCACAAGCAATGGTCGAAAACAAAAATGGTCGATTTTCGGTGGTCAATTATTTGTGACACCTGCTTTGAATGCCGCAGTCGTTTGTTCGAATCTCACCCGAGATATGCGTATAGGCCTATATACCTACCCAGTGATCAGTTTGGCTCAGTGGTATCACTCGGTTCAAATCCCACCTCAGACCTGGGGTCGATTTCACCAAACTCTTACTAACTTAGGACTAGTCCTAGGCAATGCTAAGAGATAGGAATAGTCCTAAGTTAGGACGAGTAACTTAAGACTAGTCCTATCTCTTAGCATTGCCTAGGACTAGTCCTAAGTTAGGAAGAGTTTGGTGAACTCGACCCCTGGAGTCTTGTTTAGGTTGGGAATTCAGTCCCTACCTAACTTGCGTGTGTTTCCCCGATTTTGATTTTTTCTCCTACATCTAAAACTGAACATTTCGTCTCGTTTCTGAAGTACCATCCTGGTATTGGCGCTTGTGCTGCTGGATTCCTAATAAAAACAAGCAAATAAATAAACAAGTCGCTTTTACCCACGCAGGACTCGAAAAACATTCAAGCATACAATGCATATTACACTGTGTGGGATCTTTTTTAAAAAATCAAACAACTTTAAAACTAATAGCAATTTTTGGTCTCAATACAATTATTACGTCCATAAGATTTGTAATCATAATGATTAATTTTTGTAAACGCTATCTCAGTCATGATAAATAGTTTATGAAATGGTTTCATGGGCTATGGAGAAAGAAATAAATGAAAGCTTTAATTTTCCCCTTGAACTTGAATCTTGAAATTGTTTCATTAAAAAAAGGGGAAGCACAAAAGTTTGTTTAGGTTGGCAATTCAATGCATGGCCTGTTGACGATATACAAAAAAAAGGAAAAACACCATGTACTTCACACAGTACGACTTTATGTGAAACCCATGATGGCATAAACTGTGACGTAAGTTCACGCATGCGTGAAATGCGTCGTGGGCGAAACTTTTATGTTATATTTTTTTCTTCGTCTAAAATGATAATCTCAATCAATTAATAGCGTGGTAGTCAGTGGCACACAACTCATTGTCGGAACTATAGATGTCTAGTCATATATTGTATGTTGTTTGCTGATGAACATTCAAGCTCTTTAAAAGGAAAGTAGAATTTGTTGGCGTGTTCTTGTTTGTCTGCTTTTATGTTGTTGTTATTGATGTTGTGTTTTTTCACGAGGAAAATATTGTTTTTCCAGTCATCCAGTTTGAACTTACGCAAAGTTAAGGCAAATTTGCATTTATAAAAAAATAAATACAAAAAGACGAAAACATTGTGTTGTGGAAGATTACGTTTTGGTATATTATTTAAATAGTAACTCTAATAAAAGTCACAAACAAATGATTGATAGTTTAATTGCTTGAAAAACTTGACTTCTTTGTCGGCGAGTTTTGTCGCCACACTTCAACACGAACCGGCAATACGAAGAAATAGTTGCCGTGCGCGTTTAAAGTGTGTGTTGATAATTTTATGTATCTTCGAACTGGTCACAAGAAGATGAATTTCATTCCAACAATTTGAAATTATTTATTTAATCATTAATTTGTTTTAATTCTTTTGACAATCGAGCAGAGACCGTCCAGGGAAAGGCAAACATTAAATGTAGTTACAAGAAAAAGGGATATACAAGAAAATTATATTCTTACCATCAATTTGAAATATTGTGAAATAAAAAACATCTATGAAATATGCAGAAAGACACTTCATACCCTCAAGGCCACATCTCTTGAAGTCTTCAAAGCTTTTTAGAGTGTTAAAAACACGTTTGCTTGTAATGGAGCTATTATCAGTTGATTGTTTGTTTTTTCGTAAGTTTAATATTAGGCTTTTTGTAGACCAGATTCCCGCCTGATCTCATGAGGCTCGAAACACATGACTTTCCTTATAGACCGTGTTACCCGTAACATCACATGTTTACAAAAGAGCCACATAGCCTGGACTTCCTGCAGCAGTACACAGATCAATGGAAGAATACGATAAATCTTATGTTTTATGGAGATTGCACTGTCTGATTTTTCTCAATTTTTGATAAGAAGAAAGGGGGGACATCTCAAAAGCTGTACAGCTGATGCTTTTGTAACTCTTGAATTTATTTGAAAATTAAGACACAAATTGTAAATTTTTCCATATGGCCTGTGTAGCAAGTTGTTTACAGAGTAGCATCTTGCCTGTCAGAAAATGAATTAGAAAGTACAAGGTCACTACTCTGTAAACAAAAGGTAATGGTTTATAAGAACTTTATATTATTTGTTCGTCACTCAACTGTACACTGGTCTATTTCAGATGAGAGACAAGCAGACACCAGGCGATACTTACAACCACAAAGAGCATGTCTACGCCGACCCGGTTGCTCTCCGGAAGGAGCTCGAGCGAGATAAGCAAGAAGAGGAAGCCAAACGGAAGAAGGCCGCCGAAGAGGAGGCGAAACTCCGAGCCGCTACTCCACCCCCAGTCCCCAGCGGACCCAGGAAAGGAACCAGCAGTAGCATCATGTACGCTGAGTTGGGGAAGAAAACCAACCTACAGAGCGTCCGTGTCAGGGATCTCGGCAGCCGATTTGGGGGTACCGTGCCCCGTCCGAGTCGTCAGAGCGAGGTTGACCCGGCACCGCCGCCGGTACCTGCCATAACAGGCACTCGAAATATTCTAGACTCGGATTCACCGCCGGTTAGCCCAAACGAGGTTAACATAAACGAGGGCTTACCAAGCAATGGTTCTCCACAGAGTGTTTCAAACATTGACATGAACATTCCAGCTGAAGACGAACAAGAAAAAGTGCAAATCTTAAGTGAAGGGAATGCTAAGATTGCTACCCCGGAAGATGAGGCACTGGCGCCTAACAATACTGAGGACAAAATAACAGAACAACCAGATTCTTCCTCCAAACGTGTAAATAAGAGCGAGGTTGTCATCGACGTGAAAATAAACTCAGACATCGGTTTCGACATCGGAGCTGATATACCAGGTCTTCGTGAAAATGAATCAAGCGATGAAAGCTGCGGCATCAAACTTATGAAAAATGTACCACGGGATGCGTTTACCACCGAAGAGAGCAGCGAAACAGTCCACGAAGTGGAGAAACCGTTACCGGCTCCGGGCACAAGCTCATCGACCAGCAATTTGGAGCAGGGCTCGGTAGACGGGTCGGCCGTTAGCAGCACTGCCTCATCGAAGACAAGAAAGAAGAAAGACGTGGAGTCTGGGATAGGCTCTATCAGTCACCAACGCAGAAACCTCATTATTATATCACTGTTTCTGCTCATTCTACTAATCATCATCTCAGCTGTTGTTATATTTCTGTTAGGTCAAAGTTGGAGCCTAAATCAGTAGCCCAATAATCAAGTTAAAGTCGTTAGTAGAGCCCAAATCCTATGTTCGGATAATTCATGAGTCCTCTATAAAACTTTTGGGTGCACTGAAAAAATTAAAGAGAGAGAAAAGTAGCTGCATTTTTATTATTAAGCAGATAAGCTGATTAAAAGTTTAGTTTGTCTGGAATTATTATTTCTCGGTGGCGTTTTAACTCAACAGTCATCTTTTGTATTATTGTGATAACAGT
>JAUELU010000026.1:4932630-4944149 GCA_032357145.1 Evasterias troschelii | reverse complement strand
TGTGCAGTGCTGTACATGCACACTGTTATCCAATGTATTGCATGCAGCATGCAGCCATGTGTACACGTGCGGCCCATCATGCACTTTGTGCATATTGCATTGATATCACCGCATTCGGATATTACGAGCTTCGGATATAACGAGGAAAACGGGCTAGTCCGGCGGACCTCGTATTAACGAGAGTCGACTGTACTGTGAACCGTAGACCTGCTGCCCCACATCTAGTTGTAAAAACAATCAGAATAGATAAAATATTTGACTACAACTATGCTGGTAGTCTGACATGCAATGATCGTTTTGGTTTATTGGTAAAGTGAGCCTTTATAGTGTGTTCAATAATTTTATAGGGTGACTATTAACAGGATATATATCCAGGCATGTGATTTATGAGGGATTTTTATTGGTCTTCCTGAACCTTAAAGGGGCTGTTTGGTCATGATCAAAGCAGGTCTGTGGCCCTACATAGAATTAAGAACTCAATGCATATGTGCGCCTGCGCACTTTCCAAAGATATGATACCGAGGGGAGGGTTGTGTTTTAAACTCTTCAGAGACTGTTTATTTCTTGTTGATTGAAAATTTAAGGAAAATGATTAAGAAACAAAATTCTATGGGTTTATTTCAGAATTGGAGATTCTTTGTTTAAAAAAAAGAATTATTTGAACATTTCAATTTAGTAGGCCCTTACATTACCTTTTCTTTGACTTCTTTCTCTTGTTTGAGCATAAGTAGGTCAAGACATTTTTACCTTTTGATTGTTGTACTTGATGACATTTTTCTGCCTGTGTCACTTTCCCATCATATCTTATTCTTGTTTTTGGTTTTATTTGCAGCCTTTAACAGAACTGATGCGTCAAACAAGAGACTCCAGTCCATGATTCAACTACGATTCTACTACTACGCTCATGCTTCCGAAGTTCAGGTGTGGATATTACACATACAAATTTATACTTTTACCATCATCCAATAGAACCCTTGCCTATAAACGTTAAAAGCTCTAACAGCACCCTCACTGAGGTCATAGGAAGTCTTGCCCTTAGCTGAAACTTGTGCGCGGGGTGTACAAGCATGCAAGTTTCCACCTCGTTTTACCTCAGTTATGGCAGCCAATGTAAGTGGTCTATTAAAAGAAAAAACAACTCTGGTTTAAATGCAAATTTTTAAATTGATATCGTTTTAAAATGGCATTTCTTGCTAAATACTTTTACAAATGTGCTGTGTGGTTTTAACATTTTTAACAAAATATGATATATTTCTTGAAAAACTTGAGGATTTGAAACTTATTCCGTCATTACTATGGGTAGATTTTGGCATTTGCCCATGTGTAAAAGTTGACAATGTAGCAAGTGGCAACAGCCATGGCAAATGTTTTTAAATTTCAGCACAGATTTCTCTCTTACAAACCACTGTTGTACCTTCCACTTGTTTACTTGTTAATTGTTCATGTTAAAAATTATGCGGATAATTTGTGTTGTGTTAAAAGTTGTGATAACCATTAGTTTGTAACAGTTTGATAATTCCGTTCAGTTACATTTACATTTTATTCTGTTAAAACATTTTATCTTGATCATTGTTAAAGTTTTAGTGTTTTTCTTTCTTGTTATTCGCATTGGTTCAATCTCCTAGTTCTTGTCTTCAGAACTGAGCACCTGTTTATCACAAAAAAGAAAGCCCTTCAGACAAAACTGTCTTGTTCCATTATCAGATTGAAAAACTTAACGAATCTTGTTTTAATTTCATTCAGTCATTATTTTTTCGTTTTTTACACACATGCACTTTTCCTCTTAGATTTGCTATCTGTTTGTCAATTTGTTACTCCTCGAAATTGCCCTGTCAAAAGTGATGATTGTAATTTAAGTCCTACAAAATGACAGTTATACATGGTTTATTAAAAAATTGACATGACCATGGCCCAATTTCAAAGAGCTGCTTAAGCACAAAAAGTAGCTTAGCATAGCAAAGTTATGCTAGTCAGAATAAGGTAAAAGTAGAGCTTCTATAGCAGAAAATAATTATCAAAATGTTTGCTTTATAGAGGGCTAAGCAGGAAACAGTTCCTAAACATCAAGTGGCAACTGTCCCCGCTCATGTGTTAATATAGTGACAAACAGATAAGAAAGTTAAGTTAGTTTCACATTTAAGTGTTTATTCTGAAAATTCATGTACATGTATTCAGTATACATGTATAGTTAACCCTCATTAAAAAGAGGTTCAGCTTACAAAAAGCACACTCTGAAGCCAAAAATTTGGTTTCTGCTTTGTGTTTCTTTGTTTTGCTGTCCTCTTATAAGTGATGTTCCTGTTATAAAGAGGTAATTTGGCCGGTCCAAGCCATCTTGTTTTAACGAGAGTCGACTGTACATGTAATGTTTTTTTTACCAAACCGTGAGTTTCTGAATGTTACTCTAAATGGAACAATCTTGGTTAAACTACAGGTATTGAGCTTTAGATTATGAAACAATGTTAACAATTACTTTTAGAAAGATCAAGCTCCCAGTTCACCAAGTATTAAAAATGTGCAATCTTAAAAAGACTCAATACGAAATTTGTATTAAAGAGAGAACCGTAATTGGAGCTATAACACTATGTACATGTATGAACATTTATAGGGGCTGTGTCCTCATGATCAGGACAGGCCTATGGCTGTACATTAAATTGATAATTCTCACCCAATTACTGCATGCTTTCACTTTCCATGTACTGCCACAGGCTTGTCTGTTGCCTATATCATGATGACACAGAAAAGAGTATTTACTCGGCAAATTTCACTGGCATTGCACTGTTTTCAACAACAAGGCTCAACCGCATGAGAAGTTGTGTTTTACTCAAAAACTTCTGCTACCAATTTCAGTACTTTTCAGTCTTTTCCAATTGCCAGTCCAGTTAATAGTCACAAAAACTTGTTGAATCAAATGTGGAATATCCAAAAACTAAAATGTTTGGTTAACAGAAATATTCAATTATTAGCAGGGATGTTGACATAGTTATGAGTTATAACATTTTTTTAACTGAACAAATAAATTGTCTTTATAAGAAAAAACAAAGTTTTGTTTGAATTTTGTTATTTGTTCTTTGAGTTTGACTACCCTCCTTTGTTTTCAAAATCTGTTGGCACCTAAATCTATTTCAGTTGTTTTACTTTGAGGAAATGGCTTAAATTTAACCAGTTGTTCATCTTATGTTACCTTGGGTGCTGTTGCCAAGGATAGACCTTATGAGGTTTGACTACCCTCTTAAATTGTTTGCAAAATCTGTTGGCACCTACATGTATTTCAGCTATTTTACTATGAGTCTACATCGAGAAAATGGTTCAAATTTAACCAGTGGTACCAAGGTTCACCTTGTGTTGAGATGAGTGCTGTTGCTGTAAGGATTTATCTGAACCTAATGCACATGATGTCACTGAGAAAGTTGCCGTCTCCTAACGGGTGAGAATAAGTAGGTTGCCATACCTGTTGTTACATGGTGTTTTTCACAAGGGCCATGTCACACGAGGCAATTTACAGGCAAGCAGTTCCAGGCGATCTTAAAGAAGAAAATGCTTTCGCATTTGAATGTTTACATGTAACTATTGGTGATCATAAGACGTCATTTGAAAAATTACTCATGTTCTACCTTAATGGTCCTGCTTGATGTGACAAGGCATTAAGATGGCAGCCAATGCGTTCATCAATGCGAATTGTTGAATAACCTGCATAAAGTTCTTTTGTGCCAGCACACTCGGCTCTGTGTTGCATTTACTCTGTGAAGACGTGTGTAAGGCCACACAGTGTATCAAGTCCCTACATTTTGTGAACTTGTCTTGTTTATCATGTCTACACTTCATATGTAAAACCTAAACATTTTGTCACTCAAAAGCTAAGCTGTTTTTGGGTGGGGTTGAGGGAAGAAAAATCAAATCAAATTCCAGTTGTACAAGTCTTAGCAGATGTTCCTGGTTGTACATGAATATTCATCGAGATATGATCAGCATCTTCACTGTTCCCATGGCAACAATGTCGACCCTTGGAGAAGAAGGTCTTCCACTGTCTCCAGATGCTGATCTTACAGACGAAGGAGAGAAAAACCAGAAGACCTTGGCAAGAGTTGAGAATGATGAAGATGTACCAGAGTAAAATCGCATCACTGAAAGCTGCTGCAAAACCGATGATCCAGGTGAACCCCATCAGGTTGGAGATCTGTTAATTGAATTTAACATTACAAGGAATATATTGAATACAAAGAGGATATTACGATGGAATGTATCAAAGGGTTTAGTAACTCAAAAAAGCTCTGTTTACATTGTTGAAAAACAAACAATGGGCAATTTGATGTGCCCCAAGGGATGTGATAAAGTGCTATATAAGAACCTAGTATGATTGATATGATTCAAAAGACCAAGTATTGGTTCATTTTTACAAAAATAAAATTATATGAAATCAATTTTTATTTTTATTTTATTTTTTGCCATAGAACTTAACGATATATTGATTAAAGCGTGTCTGAACTATTTGACACCAGCTATGGCTGGATTGACAGAAATATGTTGTCGTTGCAGCCAAGGCAAGGATCACAGCCATTTGCCCTTTGCACAGATCCTTCATGCG
The DNA here is from genome assembly GCA_032357145.1 of Evasterias troschelii. Classification (NCBI taxonomy): domain Eukaryota; kingdom Metazoa; phylum Echinodermata; class Asteroidea; order Forcipulatida; family Asteriidae; genus Evasterias; species Evasterias troschelii. Next base: position 4,939,564 of record JAUELU010000026.1, on the reverse strand, counting down.
TGTAGAGGCTCGAACCTCATGATCATGTACTGTAACTATGCATCTGTTTGGATAAAAGTGTCATTACATTACTGTGACAATACAGAGTTGTACAATGCTTCTGTTCACTACTGTCTCCAATTTGTGGCTCTACACGCAAATGGCTGACCGTGCAAAGGGCCTATATAGGCATAGCAGAAGTTGCTTGCATCGGACAAGGCCCAACTCTTGATTGTACTTATTTTGTAATTTTAGTCTCGTTTTTAGTTCACAATTGCCGGGTTACATTGTTGGTCATATTTCAAGATCCCTGATCTCAGAAATCAGCAACAAGACTACACATGGAAGATAAAATCGTATGATAGGGCCTATATTGTTTAGTTCAGGGCATGTTTTAATGTAGTACTCGCACAATTAATTGACTTTAAACTACCCAAAAGATGCACTTGGGAAAAATAATTTTTTCAAGCTGCACCAACACTTTTGAATGGATTACCCTCTCAGATTCAATCAAAACAGTCTCTTGCCGTTTTCAAGATTATACTTATCTTGTTAATCAAGAATCTGGCTAATTTTATTTTCTTTGTGTAATGTTAATTTAAATCTGCTGTTTTACTCTATTGTGCTGACTTTTGGGGATTGTATCTCATTGTAATGCGCTTTCGAACATAAATGTCGTATTTTTACTATTTTTTACTATTTATTACTATTTATTACAAATGTATACTAACCTTAATGTAAATGATAAGTTCCTTTCTCATTTGTTGCATTGTAGACGTATTATGAACCATCTTTGTTGTCTTGTTTGTTTTCCGGATCTCATGGACTGTGAAGGAAAACAAAACGATGTTGACACAAATGACAACCCCGATTGGAACTCCAACAACAGCAATGTTGCTGTATTCATTCCCGATCCAACAGATGTTCTCGTCGCCGTACCACAGCGGGATATCAGTGCAATCGCAAAGGTGTAGGATCAAGCATGGAAATATAATAAGAACGGGGATTCCCCAGGCGAATGTCATAGACGCCATGGAAACATTGCTGATGGTGTTGCGGGATGTGATTAAGTGGCTGGTAAATGTTCGATAGAGATTGAATGCTAAAGTACCAGTCCACAACACGTTAACCAACATAAAGTAGTGAGCTAAAACGGCAACAGTAGTGCAGACTGATGGTTGAAAAGTCGCCACTCCGCTGAATAGGAGAAGCATTTGAGCAATAAAGAGAGTGCCAACAAAGTTCATTATGAGACAACCTGTGTGGTTTCTAAGGTCCTTGAAGACACAGTAGGTTATGAAGGTGATAAGTGCAGCAAGAACTGATATGATGTTGAGGATTAGGCTGATAATCTGCTGTGGTAGCGAGTATTCAAAGAAAGTTATGATTCTAGTGGTGTTTCGAGTTCCATTCTGCTCATTGAAGAAGCAAACTTGGATTTGTCCACTCCAAGTTTCTATGTACTGGTCTCGACTATACGTTTCCCCGGTTGGAATATATGTAAGAATGTCACTGTTTTGAGCATGGAGAAATAAGGAGCTGTTGAATGTCTCCAGTAGGCAGGAAAGATCAGGATTGAGGCATAGCTGGAGACTGTCAGACTGATTAAAGTCTCTGGATAGCTCCTCATGGATAAACATCTCTCGTTGTAAAGTTTGGTTGGTTGCATACCAAGAACCAGATTCATTCACAAATACTAAACCTGACCCATCCTTGTGGAATTGGTTTTCATTCATCCATTTCCCATTGCATTTACCAAGATAAAGTTTAGCTCTATGATATATTATTTCAATGGCAATAATCTGCAAGTATGGACAAAACGCACCTTCAACCATTTGTATTTTCTGATAAAATTCCACAAATGTTTCCAAAGTTGATTGAATCATTAATGCGTTAGAGTACTTCTGTTGCCGACTATAGGAACAGTTTACTTGGATTGTTTCTGGAACAACTGCTGATTGCTTAAATAGACTTTGGTTAACATTCAAAAGCCCAGCGAGGCAGCTTTTAACAGCTTTTTGAGTACCGTTCTTGGTTACCGAAGAACATGACGTGACGTGTATATAAATCCTAATGTCCTGTTCACCGTGAATAGTTGTGATGCCTTTGATGCATTGATTCTCTATCAGAACATATCCTAAAAGGCAGGACAGTTTTCGACATAATTTGAAGAAGGGATCAAACACCTCATTTGACAAACAAGTCAACCGTTCTTCAAAAACTACCTCTTGTTCCCTGACAAGCTTGACACTGCCCCCAGATCGGAAATCCATGACAATTGAAATCGGTGGAATTCCCGTAACAATGTGCGGTCCTGGCGGGTCGTAAGGTGTAAACACGAGTGGAAGAAGGATAGGATAATAGTCTTCACAGTTTATAGACAGTGATATGTCGATGTGACATGCAGCACAGTGAGGATTTTTACTTTGGAGAAGTTCCAAGGACGGTATTGCAGTCAGAACGAAGGCTGTGTACGAAGCACAGGCTTCAGCTAGGACGTGGCCTTCTGGACAGGATTCATGAATGCCGAGAAAGCAAGCCCTTGTCGATATCTGGTCTGGAGGTTTCGGTTGCACAATACATCCAAGGATACTTCGAATATGATGCAACGTGGCACTGGAGGTAGAGTTCGATAGCAGATTCAGAGCTTCCTCAGATATATCCTGATATTCACATTCTATGTTCAAAGGCCAAGCATTCAAGTTGACCAAGTCTTCTCCATGGCAGAGGGCGCAGTAGACATTCCTGTAGGGAAGGTTGTACTTTACTCCAGAGACAAGAATGGTTGACATAAAATCGTTGGTATCGATGTGGTCACATAAAAACCATGTATTTTCATAACGCACCAGAGCTTCTTCGGGACAAGTGGCTATAATGTAGTACCCCTTCTTAACTTCCAGTGGAAATCTGGTTTCTTCATGATAACAGGTTGTATCACCCAGCTGTAAAAGATTGACCAACATTATTTGTTCAACTGGTTGGGACTTTCATTTTTGTTAGCATTTGGGGGGAAAGATATGATACTGAAATGACGTAAGAAATTTGACTTTGCAATGTGAAGTTTACAGAAAATAGGCCTATAGCTCATCTGCATCATCTAATGAAGATGAAGGCGGAGTGGATATGTGACGCAGACATGTTTAGTTTTTTCGTATTTCACGAGTGCGCGTGTGATAACAAATTTATCTTCAAGCAAATTTGAGTGCAACTTGTAACGCTGTGCGTTTTGCATATCGCTTAAAATAGCGCAATATGCCGAGTTAGAACAGTGCAAAATGCGGGGTGTGATATGGCCCAAGCACATTAAACCTCTTATTGCTATGGGTTGAACAACTTCAGAATCAAGGATTCAAGTTTGTTTGAAGATAAAGACCTTGTCACTCATCCTATAGTTTGTTATCTATAATTTTGGGCTATACAAGAAAAAATTTACTAGAGTGGGACTTTGACCTCCGAATTAACGTGTTGGTGCACTACCAACTGAGCTATTGAGCCCTAATGTTGGTGGTCTCCCTGTTTTGTCAATATCTATAACGCTGTCTATGCTCAGGGGTGTCAGTCAGGAAGCCATACAACCTGCTGTTAGGCCCTAATTGCCGTATAGCCAGGGATCCGGAAAGCATTTGAAAAATAACAACTCAATAAGTTTTGATGATATGCCCTCTTTTCTAATATCAAAAAAAGAAGTACAATATCTCTATGAAATATGGTGTAATCTTCCATTGGGCTGTGTACAAATCGTGCCAGCAGAAAGTCAAGTTTCTGCGTCTCTTTTGTAAACGTCGTCACAAGTTATAGTCTATTACCTCCAGGACCTTAACGGGGCACAAGGTATGAGATTTATGCAGGTAGTGATATGACCATCAACTGTTAGCACCAACAGGCAATATCACATCTCCCGTACCTGCACAATGTGCAGGCACGGGAGACACCAAATCTTTTCATGTTCTGATGAACAGATTTGAAAAATCTCCCTGATTATGAAACGTTTCCCCTATTTATGTTGAATGTAGTTCTATATATCTCCATGATTGATGTACACAATCTCCCTGATTGCAAATGTTGGTAACTCTGGATTATTTGATATAATGAATAATAATAAATTTGGGGAGGCTAATCATCCTTACTCGCAGCTAAGAGCTGAGTTGCGGAGTATGCGGCTACAACGTGTTCGAGAAGCAGGCATGCAAGGGCGCCTTTGGCAGCCAGCCACATCAACTCATTATGACCACGGAGCACAGCCAGAGATCAAAAGTGTTTGATTTTTTCCCGAGGGAGCAAAAAAATGGATGGTCTGGAAAACCCAACTCAACTCAACTCACATATGGCCCTGGCCGGGTATCGAACCAGGGTGCTTTACGCACACGCCAACCATGCCACCCTTAAATGGTGTGTGTCCGTCCTATTGTGTCTTCATTGTGCTTTGGGAATCGCAGGAATTCTTTGGGGATTTAAGGGTTAGGGATGTGTACACCGAGTAAAAAAGTGTAATAGTTATAAGTACTGGAATATTTTGGTGGGGTGGGGGACACCCTCTGCCAAATATCGGGCACTGTATATACCTTTAGGCCAGTCAAGTGTGAAGACAACTCTTCACCAACAGTCCATGGTTCACAAGTTTTATTATAGTCTTGACAGCAGTCGTTAAAGAAGATACAATCTGGATCACACTGGCAGAGAGGTGCAGCAGCCCCAGTGCGATTGGCATCTTCAAATGGCTGAAAGTGGCAACCGAGACTACTGCACAGGTGTCGATGGGTACACAGTTCCATTGTAACGCCAGACAGCTCAAGTTCCGTAACGGAGAAAAGATCTACTTGTAATTGTGCATAAACATTATTGTTCATAAAATCTTACAAATTGACATGGTTTATTGAAAGTTCTTATAAAAGAATGTAATTTTTTTGGACACTTGACAAAATCTTGCATTTTTGATCAATAAAATAATTTTTCTGCAAACCCTGCATGACGTGGTGAATTTGATTTTTTTAAGTAGGCCTAAGCGTACTCGAGCAGTTATTTATTTATTACTTATGAATATAGCAACTGAATTTGTCAAAGCAAAACAAACATAAAATAAAGGTCATCAATATTTCAATATGTTTTTTTTTGTCTAGGGTGTATGTAAATTTGTGTATAAAATATAACACAATTAACTTTTATTTTACAGTATAGCCTAAAGCTCACCTCCAGTGACATTATCATCTAAAGCAGGTGATGTTGAAAAGGATTCAGATGAAGGAGAAGGGGTAACTCCTGTTGTACCCGTTGATACCCCTCCAGAGGTGGAAATGGGTGCGTGAGGGGGCTGTGAAGGTATAGCTTGTGCTAGTGTGTATGGTGGGCATACCACCACCACCACCACCACCACCATCATCAACATCATCACAACATGCCGAAAAACTATTTCCCTCATTATTCTCTCTGATGCACTGTGGAAAGATACCAGGCCTGGAATTTCATCTTTGAGAGGGCAAGGCCATTGCAAAGGGCAAAATGGAAAATCTTTAGTTGGAAAATCTTTAGGAAACTTTTCATGGGGCACCGGGTCAAAACCAGTGCAACAGAGGCCATGGCCTCTATGCAAGCCTGGGCCTGACATGAGCTAACGAACTGTCGACAGTTAAATCAAGAGCAATTAAGCTGCATGAGCTTTTATACAAGGACTACTTTCTTCTACAAACATAGGTAAGTACAACTGTTCAGAAATGTCAGAATCGACCATTCTTACAAACACAACAAATGTTGCTACTGGGTACAGTGTATAGAAAAATCTGGTTCAAATCGTAACCATTTCCATAAAACTTTACTTTATTAATGTATTTTCTATTAGCAAACTTGACTGAATCAAATTAAAAGATGAAAATGAAAAATTACTTTTAAAATTGCTACTATTGTCTAATATATTTTCTATTAGGCCTAGCAAACTTGACTGAAACAAAAGATGAAAATGAGAAATTATTTTTTAGAACATTAAGTTTTAAACTAAATCTTACTAAGAATTTAATGGAAGACAAAGTGTTTCACTATCAGATGTAAGACGAATTATTTCGTAAGATGAATCACTTTATCTTGGAAACAATAGTATCAATGATGGTATCTAGTAAAATATCAAAAAATGTGGGATTTAAGAGATTATTTAAATTACAAAAGCTGGCTGTTTGCATCATTTCTAATGGTGGTTATTGTGGTCACTCAACTCCACTTTTTGAACATTAAACTCCTAAAGTTCAATAACCTTTACTGTCTTAAATTTATGTATAAATATAACCATAATGCATTTTACCATCTTGTTTCAACTCTTTCTTTACCTTGACTTAAAATATCCATTCTTATAATACTCTAGTTCCTGTAAGAAAAATCGTTATATCCCGTTTCAACAGAACATCGTTAAATAGAAAAAGTTTTGTCCAACGACTACATAATTGGAACAGTCTCGGCGACTCTGTAAAATCGGCACTTACTTTGTCAAATTTTATAAGAAGAAATTAAAAGCTCAGTACCTTAAATCTTAGTAATGACAGCAACGCTATGGCATAATTCTTGATAATGTTTTGTATTAGTTCCCACATGTTTATATATATGTGAGTGTTAGTTTTTTTTTGTGTGCTTGTATATTGTTTGTATGTTTGTAGGTACGGGACAAAAGCTTTTGCTTTACTCTAGGCCTAAATGTTGTCCTGTTTTGTAATTACTTATCCAACTTTCATGTAAATCGTTACTGTCATTACTACTTCTCAGGTTTGCCATTATAAAATATATTTGTTGGCATGTATCTTAACTTTAACGATGAACATTCTATTTAATCCCGCGGCAACATTGAAATGTATTACCTATCTACCTATCTGTCTTTATATTCTGACACCATTATGTTTAAAGGCAGTGGACACTATTGGTAATTACTCAAAATAATTATTAGCATGAAAACTTACTCGGTAACGAGTAATGGGGAGCT
>JAUELU010000026.1:4775034-4789122 GCA_032357145.1 Evasterias troschelii | reverse complement strand
TTGAGTTTTGAGATTTAAGATTTGTAATTTCAGATTGAGATTTGAATTCAACATTGAGTTTTGAGATTTAAAATTTGTAATTTCAGATTGAGATTTGAATTTGACATTGAGTTTTGAGATTTAAGATTTGTAATTTCAGATTGAGATTTGAATTCAACATTGAGTTTTGAGATTTAAGATTTGTAATTTCAGATTGAGATTTGAATTCAACATTGAGTTTTGAGATTTAAAATTTGAAACTGAGAGTAAAGATGCGTAATTTAAGATCAAGATTTTAGATTTGAGATTTGAAAATGAAATCTGAGTTTTGAGATTTGAAATTGAGATTTGAAGTTGACATTTAAGATTTAAGAATGAGATTTGAGAGTTCAGATTTAAGTTTTGAGATTTGAGCTATGAGGTGTTCTTACTTGATGGAAGTGGAACTTGGTATGCTGGTAGGCAGAAATAGGTGTAAGACGTACTGCCACCTTTAAAACTATCAGCTCTTCTTGTCGTTATAGGGCTCTGTGTTATTAAGCTACGACTGAAGTTACGTCGTCTGGAAAATTAAACAAACAAAATCACAAATACATTAAAAAGGAATTTGAGCAAAATTTGTTTTTAACTGGAATGCTATTTAAACTTTTATTATAACTTGATTTTTAATCAATTAAATGTAATTTAGATATTTGTACACTTCTGAATTTTTCATAATTATCGATCAAAACATTAGGCCCAAACCCAAAGGTTTTTAAAAACTAAAAACACTTCTGCAATTGACGGCATGCGTCAAAATAATAATACTTTGACGCTATGTGTGGGAGTTTGCTTTGCTATACCTCCAAGCTGCAACAACGCGGCTATACAAAGCGGAGCTCCAACATATGACATACATTGTAACATGAGTGGTGACAGAGCACGTGTTGCCATTTTTGTTCAAGTAGGTCTTTAATGTTAAAGACACAGTACACGTTTGGTAATGACTCTGAAAATGAATGGCAATAAAAACTGACTTGGTAAGAAGTACAGCAGCCTAGGGTAGTATAATGAACTTTGAGGAATTTTTAACTTCAAAGTACTCGGGTTATGGAAAATATATCACTTTTTATTCCCCCAAAATTGAATCTGAGAAGCGTTTCTGTCAGAAACGCTTTTCAGATTGAGTATTCTTCCTGCGTGGAAATAGTCGCTCCAGTTTTTCGGTGATATCTCAAAAATGCAACCACCTTTTGAAATGAAATTTTCACAGGTTAGTTTTATTGTATGTACCTACATGTATATAGTATTAAAACAATCAGTAGGCTCCAATTACCAAATGTATGCAGCACCTTTAGGTTCTAAGGCACTTTAGAGACATATAATATTTGTTCAAATATTGGCAGGAAGCCAGCCACAAACAAAGTAATTTTCATACAGCACTGTCCATGGAGGTAGCTATAGCTGTAGTTCTGTAATTGCTGAGACAGACTGAATGATGTCACTGTTTACTTACGAGTAAGATTCCACTGAGTTCAGAGTTCGTTGTCGTTGACTGAGATTCAAATAATAGTCTTTCTTCTTGTCGAGTCTATCCTGCTTGAACGTCTTGAACAATTGCGTCTTTAGAAACTATAACAAGACAAATCAAGGTAATGATGAGAGATTTCATGTCCTGATTTCATATGAAAACACAGCACTTTTCAACACACAGATTTTGGAAAAAACAGAATAAGCTTTTGCAAAATACTTACGAACCAAAATGACCTGTGGTATAAATGCAAAAAAACACTTAGTTACCTGACACTTTAACCCAAGCAGAGTCTCACTCGATGCCTAAAATGAGAAAGACTCTGCTAGGGTCCAAATGCCACTATCAATTTTTTGAACAAAATAAAAAATGCATTTTAGATATATACTTGTATACAAAAATCCAATGGTATGAAATGTAACATTTTTACACTGAGCTCCAACATGTGATTGCATGGGGCAATCTATTACCAAATCAAAACAACAAAACCATTTAACATTATTATACACATATTGACTGGCAATGAGGTAACTAGTGTATGTCTATTCCCCCGAGGGTCTGTGAGTGACCAGAAGAGGGAAATAGGTCCCTCTTCTGGTCACTCACAGGCCCGAGGGGGAATAGACAGACACTAGTTACCGAATTATGCCAGTCAATATGTGTTTTATAACACACCTCCCAAAAAATTAATATGAAATAAAAAGAAATTTTTTACTTTTAGGGCTTGAGGGCGCTGTTGCCGGGCACTATTTTCAAAGACTAGTGCCCGCTCGGGTACTATTCCCGAAAAACAGGCGTGCGCGATCACTAGCTTATATTAGTTCATCCCACGTGACCGTATTTCAGCCAACCAGAATACAGAAAAAGCAAGAGGTGTGTTACAATGTACAATAATTCTCCAGACAAATAATGTGATAACAAATGAATTAACAATCACCCTGAGAGGATGAGACTTAATTGACAAATTAGGGAGACAGCTAACATAGGGCTTAGCTCAGTTGGTAGAGCGCCGGCTGCTTAAACTAGAGGTCATTGGTTCAAGTCCTGCTCTAGTAAGTTTTTTATTTGTTCAACCCAAAATGAAAAATTACCGAGCCATTTTCCCTCGTGGTTTATGACGTGATATTTGAAAAAAAATTAAATAACACCGCCTCAAACTTCAAAATTATTTTCTGGCTGCTGCTTCCCAGGTTCCTTTCTCCAAAAATTATATAAAGATTTAATTAAACAAACTTCTGAAAATCAGACATTTTTGAAATTTATCTAAAGGACATGAAGGAGGTCCAGTCCAAATTAGTGGATGTGGCTTGATTGTCATGTGAACATGCATTGAAGCATGGGAAGCCCATAGCCCATAGCAACGCCCATAGCCCATAGGATGCCCATAGCAATGCTCAAAGCCCATAGCGATGACCATAGCAACAGCCAAAGTGGCACCCATAGCAACATCCACAGCCATTACTTCACTTTGATTTAACCTACCTCAGAGTAGAAATCCTTCTCATCATCCGGTCTACTTGCGATGAACTCATCATCTTTAAACCGTCTCTGATCAAAGTACATGAATTCATATACATCCCTAAAAATAGAAATACAACCCAAACAATATTAGACCAGTACATCCAGTATTCAGTCACAAACCACAAACCATAGGTGGGGTGGCTACAAAGCAATATGTAAAAAAATTGTACAGGATTGAAAAAAATGATTTAAAATTGTAGGTGATTAGGATAAGATAGTCTGCAAACAAAAAGGATGTCAATCATTTTCCCTGGATACCATCTTTAAAATTTTACAGAAAAGGAAAGTCGCTTTTTGTTTGCTTCTTTTAACCGTTCTGGAAATTTGGAAATGTTTGTTTGCAGTTAACCGGTCACAACGTTCCCACCCAACTTGGTCAGTTTATTCAAGATTAGCTCACTGTACTTTCACATCATTCAGTGAGATTAAGGACAAACGAAACTTGCTAACCTGAAGAGTGTTGCATACATCTCAGTAAAACATTCTTGAATATCTCTTTGATACTGTCTTTGAGTTCTATCTCGGAATGAGGAATCACTGTCCAGAGTCGCTGATGTTGGTCGACTCAACATTGCAAGCTCATACTGTTTTGAACTAGCCCTCTGATACCTGCAATACCAAAAGTATTTAATTATCCATCAAGAAAAATTTTGATATATAGGATAATTTAATTTTGTAAAAGGGCTGACCAAAATATGGGACAGTAGGCCTCGATTTAATTAGCCACGGCACCCACAGCAATTGCTGTGGTGCCCTTTGCTTTTGCTGTGGTGCCCTGTGCTTTTGCTGTGGTGCCCTTTGCAGACCTCCCACCCAAATTTACATTTCCGTCACAAAGGTGCCCTTTACCAGAGGAAAATTTCAAGAGAGAAGTTCAAGGCCCTTGCACAATGTGGAACGCACCTCTGCCAAATGTGCATCTATGTTTTCCGCCGCTTTGGGAGACGTTTTTGTGTGTGACTGCCAAAATGCCGACTCCAAAAATGCTGGACAGAGTAAGTGCCTTTCACATTGTTTAAGGCTCAGATCGAGCGTGTAGGAAGTCCAGGCTCTGTGTCTTTTGAAAACATGGTCCATAGAACATCCTTAACAATTCCCTTTTAGCTACAGTCCTAGTACATGTAGAAGCCGCAAATTCAGATATGGCCTTACTCTTGAACACAGAGTGGTAATAAGGGGAACTAAAGTGAACTAAAGAAATCTAGATTAAACAAATTACGTACAACTTCTTGAAGGTGATGACGCCACCTTCAGGAATTGATGGCATCTTAATCGTCTTACACTTGACAACTTGTCTCCGGTCAATGTCCACCATAACTAGGCCCTCTATCTACAAAATAAAATAAGTTTTTGTTGAGTATAAAAAAGAGTAAATCAATTCTTATCAACTTGTTTTCAAGCAATGTTAAAGCACAGATAAAAGTTTAAGTACATCACAAGGAACTACATCACCTCGTTTGGCCACAAAAAAATTAAACTATTTCCTCCCTTCAGTGATCACTTTACTTCTTTCAAGGACATTTTAATACACAAGGAAATTTTGAGAAAATCCTGCAATCCGTAACACTAATCATTTCCATTTGATACCAAACCAGGTGCCCTCATGACCCTCCACATTCCACAGCTGACATGGCTAATGTCTGAAACACTACACCAATAAGCTGGGCTCATTTTCATAAAGCTGCTTAAGCAGAAATATTAACAACTTTCTGCTTAGCAGAAATGAATGGGATATCAGTCATAAATGGTGCATGTGATGTGGTATTTTAGCTGGTAACCCTGTCCTGGTAAGCATAATTTTGTGCTTAGCTACTTGTTCTTAAGCAGCTCTATAAACTTGGGCCTTAAGCTTGCCTGGGCCCAATTTCATAAAGCCTGTAAGCACAAAAACTTGCTCAGCACAGGAAAGTATTGTTTAGCAGAAACAGGTTACCAGCCAAAACTACATAAACTTTGCATTGCTGTGACTGGTGCCCCCCTCAATTTTTGCTTAGCATAGAAATTTGTCAAGCAGTATTTTCTGCTAAACAGCTTCATGAAATTGGGCCCTGGGCCTAATTTCATAGTTCTGCTCGCTAAAGTCTGTGGTTGAGATTATTTTGTGACCTAGGCAAGCACTGAGTTTCAGCACTAGCTGTGTATTAACATGATTAAGCGAAGAATGCCTAGTAATTTGGAGAATGATGCAAACATGCACCTGTCCCCTGCTAACCTGTGAACTATGCTTGGCGTGTAAGCGGGAAATTCTTTGCTTACAGTAAGCAGAGCCAAACAATTTTTATGACAACAGTCAACATGGTCGAGTAGAAAGAAGTGAAAAGAGAGAGGCAGAACGCAGTTTGAGGAAGCAAGAAATGAACAATGAAAGACAAAGGGAGATCTGAGGGGTAGAAGGGTTTGGTTTAACCACAACAAGTTTGAAACATAAAAGACAAAAGTTAGAAAAGGGAGAACAATTAATTAAGTAGTAAATTACTGTAAAGCGCTTTGAGGCTTGCATAAGGCGCTCTATAAATCCATTATTATTATTATTATTATTAAATGAGGCAGACTACAATGGGGGAAAAAGAAAAGCCAAATTTAAACAGTTGATAGCCATTTCCTTCTTTGATGCTCAGACCATGAGGTTGAATGGTCTGGAGGCGCCTTATCCACGCTTTTCCCTACTGTGTCTTGTACATGTTGAATGTCGACACACACTTGTTTTCCTCTTCAAATGTCATTGTTGTAGATTTGTTTTGAGATGTAAGTTATACCTGTGATATTCTTTGTCGATGGACAGAGTTGCATCCCATGATGAAACATCCAGGAGCTTCTAGGAGGTCTAGAAGCGATGAGGAGACAACGGGAACGTAGACAAATGGCCACTTGAAGGGCAGGATGAAGAGAAGGAAACACTGCATGGAGGACAAACACAGAGAGAAGTGATGACAATTGTCTGCCCATGCTTAGAAAACACCATAAGATGTCATAGTTTATTTTGAGCAGAAACAGTTTGAGCTAAATCAGTAACTTAATTCAGCCCATATAATATAAAATAGTTACTTGTTTAGTTACGACCCTTGTATACTTGGGTTTGAAAGTCACTTCAACATATTTGCTTCCCCTCGCCCAGGTGTATAAATGTGGTCCTGTGAGGATTGCCATAGACATGTCACTACCTCAAGAAGTCAATTCTACCATCTCATCCTCCACTTCAAATAGAAATCTTACCTCAATGACGAGAGTTAGAAGAGCGAAGTATTTATAGAGAAAGACAAGTCTCTGCTTGGCCAAGAGAAAGGACACAATCTCAAGATTGTCATCAACACTGAATCAAATTTTCAATAAAATCTTACCTCAACAATGGGAGTTAGAAGAGCGTAGTCTTCAGAGAGGAAGACTAGTCTCTGTTGAGTCAAGAGGCAGGTCACAATCTCAAGAATATCTTCCAGACTAAAGCGTAGGAACGGTAGATTCAGTGGAATGTCAACACATTGCTTCTCTGGGTTGTCAGGAGGATGAATTGTGATTGGACGCTGATCTTCACCGAGGCAAAACGTCTACAACACAATCACAAAAATCTAATAAATTTGTCCAACACCATTTGGAATAATAGGTGAAAAAAACTACAGCGGAATAATAACTAGATGTAAAATGTTTTATAAACCCTATTCACCAGACGTAATCATCACAATAATCTTGAGTGATTAATTAATTGATTGAATAATATATTGATTTGTTTTTAGTGGTTGAGGGTAATATCTTACCACACATAATGAGCCAGCTGGTGGTGTAGGAGTCATTGTCATTTGGATTGTGAAGTATTTTAAGCTCTTCAGCATCTCATTTCTCTCCTCACTAAGGCTGGGTATTAAGCTGTAATTCAAACAAGGAAATGTTTTAAAAGAAACCTCCTATAGACCATGTGACCTGTGACTAGGCCTGAATGACTGGTGCAACTACATGTAGTGTCAAAGGCCATGTTCAGACAGCGTACTAAAGTTAGACCCAAACTGGTTTCACTTTACTAGGAGCAGCAGCACAGCAGGGGGGTGCAGGTCGTAAAAATAAAACTACATTCAGACAGCTCAAAGTTAAACCCGATTTGATTTATCTTTGGTTTAAGAGGTCAAACAGCACCGTAACTCAGAACAACATCCTGTTTATTCACAACAGCACCCACATGGCTCAATATATATTTAAATTTTTCAACAGGAATTTAGATACAGTTTTCCCAACAGTTGTTAGATACCTAGTATTTTGAGATTGTGTTTTTTCCAATGTCCTGATGCCATCCGATATTTCCATGCAAGAAGAAATATTCCCTATAGGAATACACAATCTCTGTAAGGCTTCTCAGATTCAAATTTTGGGTGATAAAAAGTGATATATTTTTCCAAAAACGCAGTTCTTTGAAGTGAAAAGTTTCTCAAAATGCATTATACTATCCAAAGCTGCTGTACTTCTTACCAAGTAAGCTTTTATTGCTGTTAATTTTCAGAGTCAATACCAAAGATATACAGACCCTTCAATCATCACAGCATGAACTTGGTGCACTAGTTGTCAAAGAGGACTACCTTTACAAGTTACACAATTCAATATGTTCAAGTTTGTTTGCACTTTGAGTAAGCAGAGTAAGAGGAATCATTGACTTACGTTGATAAACATTGCTTCATGACAAGAAAGTAAGGCTGGGAAGAAATGACACAAATACAAGATGGAACCCAACACTTGACTGATGAGGAATCACTGGAATCAGCTTGTAGTTCAAGCTTACCGTCTTGTGTCTACAAACAAAAAACATTGATAAATTAGTTTGTCTCTTCCTGTGTCTATAAATAACAAATATAAATAAAAACACTTTTACTGCAATAAAAAAATGTCCTGTGAGTGAAACTTTAGATCTCAACACATTATAGATTTATATCAAGAATGTTTTGATTGAACATGAAGACCTTTAGCAGGATGAAGATTCAAATCAATATAATTAAACCCTCACCTTAAAGGGCAGGGTCATACATTGGTAAATACTCTAAAAACTAATGGCTATTCAACCTTATTGTAGGAAGCATTGCAGCTGTTGATAGTATTTACTCTTTTGAGAAAGAATTCTCTTTGATTTAACATCCCTTGAATAATTTTTAGCCCATATTTGAAAAGGAGATTTATGAAAGAATTCATCTTTAGATTTCCGAGGGTTGATGTCCGTTCAACAGAAAATCAATGGTGATTGGCTTCTGAAAACTACTGGTTTGACCACCTTTTTGACATGCTTGTTAAAAACGTTTGAGCGATTGTACGCCATGGTGAGATTCACACCCTCATGGTAACAAGGTAGGTGTAACTGATACTAGATAAAGCTACAAAATTGCAAAGTACAGTGAGAATGCCTGATGTGTGAAGACTGATTGGTTTAAACAACGAGAGGGTTTGCCAGTCAATCAGATTGATTAATAGAGCTTGTTCCGACACCTGTTGGTTTGATGGTCAAGGGCTTTGCCTAGCCCTGGCGGCCTTTCACTTTCGTATTTGTACTACAGTGACGTCCTGGAGATCAGGTACCATTTCTGGGGCGGAAAAATTTCAAAGCTTCATAACTCAAATCTTACCTGCAAGAAGCCACTAATTTCACAAGATTCACGTTCCATGGTGGCATATGTTACGCTGCGGTGGATTTTGGACGTCATTAATCCGTCATTTTCGTGAAATAATGCAGCTCCCAACGGTTAATAAAACTCTATTTTGTTTGTTTTTTCACAATGTCTGACGTGCATACGCGCACATTCATAAGATGCAGGATGCACAACGCGCATATCCTCACAGTGCTTGCTGTGCGTACGCGCTTATTTGTTAAGACGCAGGGTGCATGTCGCGCATCGCGTTTGCATATTCTTATGATGTGCTGTCAAGATACTGTGACCAAAAAGTGCGATTTGAGTTTGTTGCATTTTGCGTATGCGTAATCAGCACCCATGCAAACATGCTCAAACGCCAGCGTCTTGATTTTTCTTTATTAAAAGTTTGCAGAATTGTTAAGCGTTGGGAGCTGCATTATTTCACGAAAATGACGGATCAATGAGGAATATATGACGTCAAAAACACATCACAGCAAAAGGTATGCCGCCATAGAATGTGAATCTTGTGAAATTAGTGGCTTCTTGCAGGTAAGATTTGAGTTATGACGCTTTGAAAATTTTCCGCCCCAGAAATGGTACCTAATAGTTAGGACTCTGTATCTGTGTACAGCACAGAGGAAGAGTCCTATATAGTGCTAGGGCTTTGCCTACTTTTATGACAGTTTAAATGAAGAAGAGAAAGAATCTTACCATAATGAGTAAGTATTGACGATGGAATGTCAAACAGGTAGCGTAGGAACGACTGCCACTAATACTGGTCAGTACAAGATATTGAAAGGTCTCTGGTGGTTTGCTTTGCTGTAAGAATGCTTCACCTGAGAAATACAAACCACAAAAGAGGAATTATGAAAAGTTCTGTTGTTACTTCAAGTGCAGACTTCAATGTGTGAATATTAACCACTGCAGTTGTCGGTGTGTGCAAAAATAGCCTAGATAAAAATGATAGAACCCCAAACTGTTGTGGTTGCCTGAAGTACAAAGGGTGTAAGGGTCTTAAGACATTGTACAGTGAGGTATCAATGTAAAAAAGTAGATACACACATAGTGTTACCGCAAAACACAATGTATAAAGGGGTGCAGGTAAAAATAGACCAGGGGTTCGATTTCACAAAACTCTTCCTAACTTAGGCAATAATAAGAGATATGACTAGTCTTTAGTTAGGACCAGTAACTTAAGACTAGTCCTATCTCTTAGCATTGCCTAGTCCTAAGTTAGGAAGTGTTTTGTGAAATAGACCCCTGGTTCTTGGAGAGTTTTACTTTTAAAAAAGAACAACTTTGAATAACTTTGCTAAGTAACTGGTTGTTATAGCGCACATTCTACCAATAAGGTACTCACTTGCGCTTGAACAAACAAAAGCAATTTAAGACAAGTATTTGATATGTTGAAGTGTGAGACTGATTTATGTAGCAGTAGCACCATATAAGGGTTTACAAGGTGCAGCCATGATGGCCTCAAGCATGGCCTTATTCAAACTTATTCAACAAATTAAAGGTAACTGTACCAAATCCATCACATTGCAAGCCAAACCATGAGATGGACGCTGGAACATTTGGGATGTCGGAACATTTTGGTCTTCAGTCTACCGATGACTTCAAAGTACTTTAATATGTCAAGCCAGTGATTACAGCATCGGGCCGGTGGTTTTGTTCATATGTTGACTTTCAATCTGAAAAATCTCTATCAATTCTGTTGAGTACTGACAAACACTTACATGTACCCATAATACAAATGAACTAACTCTTCTCTTGGTCCTCATTCAAATTAAAACAGTTCAAATTTTAACCTGTGTACAATGATGTAGGTATTGTTTTTCTCATTTCAATTCTGGTCTTGTAAAAAATATTCTGGTCCAGTAAACACTTGAGCTACAAGCCCTTCAGCCTTGTGGAATTTTTCACCCAAAGTTGAGCCCTGATATGCCAAGATGGCAAGCCGAAATACCCAGAACAAACAGGTGTACAACCATTAAATGCATAAGTAGAAAACTAGAAAACTAAATGGATAGTATTTACTTGGGAAACAGAGGGTAGGCAGAGATGCAATCATCTCTTGATTATGTGGGAATGCTACGGGTCTTGGCTTCGTTGACAAACGGCGAGATGCACCACGCTTCAATGGTGGAGCTTTACGTAGTACTTTTGTAGATGGCTTCTCGGCTACAGGAGGGTAGTGGGAGTCAAAGGACATCCTGGCGTTTTGGTAGTAAGCGTCTTGATTGTTGATGACTGCTAAGATTTGAGGGTCAAGCGGCAAGCTGAAGAAGCTTGACCAGCTGGTTGCCTCGGAAACCTACAAAAAATGTAGATTGTAAAATCATGTATGAGTAGATAAAGAAGATACAAATTGTGCTTGTTTTGTTTGTTCAACTCCAAATCATTTAAAATTCACCCAGTCAGTTTCCCTTGTGGTTTATTATTTGATATCTGAAATAAAAAGTTGCATCCCCTTACATCGCCTTAAGGTGATTCCCTGGCTGCCACTTTCTTGGTTGTATCGTAAACGTGGGTGTGATCCCTGTCTACACGGCTGTATGGCTTCAGACTGGTTTCCCCCAAAAATATATTGACAAAATAGAGAGACCACCAACATAGGGCTACAGTAGATAGCTCTGTTGATAGTTTGAGTAACAGTGCAATCCACTTTAGTAAATGTTTCTTTGGTCAACCCCAAATTATTTATTTGTTTATTCAAACTTTTTTTAAAGCAATCTAAGCCCAATCTTTAAGATGTTTTTTATTAATACCTGAGCATGTCTTGCACATCTGACGCCAGTGTCTTGATCCAAGCCAACCAAGACACACATCTCAATGAGAGAATTTGGTAGCTTGGTTAACTGTGTGTCAACCATAGTCATCCTAAAATAAGGAAAGACCGGTAAGGAGATAATTAGAGGGTCAAAATTTAATCTTAGAGGGATGGGGAAGATCAAACCCTCAAGGAAGTAGGCGGGATGGTGGGATGGAATTTTTTAAGTGCCTAGCAAGTGAGACCCGAACAGCTGTCTTTCACAAGTTCTATGAGTAGCTATTTCATGATTACAACTACATTGTACTGTAACACAACTAATGGTTAACCTTTTAGCCCTGTCCTTTGATCCCAAACTCATCATTGTTGCCCATCGCTGAAAGTGTTTACTTTCATTCTATTTGTTTGTTCAATAGAGCATTTACTCACTTACATATCACTTCCTAAACACTGCTAAATAGACTTTCTATTTAACTATAGAGGAAGTTGCTACTGGAACTTCTTTCCTTTATCTCTCAGGTTATAACCAAGTTTTTGCTAATCCTGACAAATCTAGTAACAAGCTTCAATACTGTACGTAGGTCCTATTTCCTATTAACAGGAATGAGAGTCATTGCTAGCAAAAAAGTCTGAAACTACATAGATTGGATCAAAATTTTAGGACGTAGGGCCTACATGTATGTTGAAATGATGGCGTTTCTACCTTTTGGTAACCCCTATGGAGAATTCGCAGTTCAAAGCGCTTTCACAATGTAGGAACAGTGCCCTAAGCAATAGTGAAGGAGATCAAAGGGCAGTCTTTCTTTTAGGTGGAAAAATGAAAGGCTTTTTTTTATTCACCAGGCTGAAATATAAAGTCTCAGGAATTCAGACAAAAGTATGTAAAATCTCATCCCTGTATTAATCAGTTATAAACACTTTTTGAAAACCACAACTTGGGCTTGAACTCTTGTGGTTCTGTCCGCCTGATTGAAGCCATGTAAGGAAAGTGCACATTTTCTAAATAACGGACGGAGCCTAAGCAGCTAAGCCTCAATCGTTTTGATAAAGATCATAGCCAGTTATTTGTCCAACCATCTTGTTTTTGATGCCAATCAAATAAGGCCATGTTTGAGTTTATTGCTAATGTACACCTATTTTTATGGCTCCTGCTAGATTTCTGCATCACCATGAATTGAAGAATACAAAGTATGTACTTTGTATACAGAGTAATGTTACAAAGTAATACTTTGAAGTGTACAGTACAATGGGCACATGAAAACAATAGCAGCTTGCCTGAACATCATGTACATGTTCTGGGTCCAGTATCACGTGTCTGCTTACTGTAAGCCCCAAATCAATGCTTAAAAGTACACATATTTCCGCAAGTTTGCAAACATGGCAAATAAATTTTTGCATGAGGACGTTTGTACTTAACAAATTTCTTTTCAGTCATTAACATAAGGTAGCAATGATAGCCTAATGCAGTTCAGGGCCGAATTGTCTGTATTAAGCAGACTTTTTCTGCTTGAAATACATTGTACATTGTATGTAGTGGCCATTAGCAGATTTTTTTTTCAAAGACACTGCAAACCATAAATAGAGCAAAAAGCATGCTGATTTGCCAGTGGTTTCTGTAAGCAGATGAGTGGTGCAAATTCATTCTGGACAAGTACTTGAATGCATTCTTAAATTTTCTTGATCGTTAAAAAAATACACTTTTGTTTCTGCTAAGTAAGCACAAAATGCTTACCGGTAAACAGCTTTATGAAATTGGGCCTAGCAGTTAACTCTGTAAGCAGGAAATGATGACCATTCATACTGATTCCGCAGTAAGTAGAGCCATAAAATTGTACCGCCCTGATCACCCTATCATGTGAGAATGAATCACTTGTTGATGCAAACAAGACCCATGTCTCCCAATTGTACTATTTCATAACAAGAGCTGGCTGACTGAAATCAAACTTCCATGGCTCATACACTTTGTTATCATGATTGCTATCTTCTATATTTGGATTGCCAAGGGATTTCCAGAAGTTGTAGTAACAAAAGACCATTAAATAGATTTTAATTTTGTTGTTGGTTTTTTATTAAACCTAAATGAACATTTGATTAGGGAGCCCTCAATCATGTCAATAGGGCAAGTTGGCAGCGTCCTACCAGTGCTAGGAAGAAACATAGCATCTTACCAGGGCTAGGTAGAAACATAGCATTCTACCAGGGCTAGGTAGAAACATAGCATTCTACCAGGGCTAGGTAGAAACATAGCATCTTACCAGGGCTAGGTAGAAACATAGCATCTTACCAGGGCTAGGTAGAAACATAGCATTCTACCAGGGCTAGGTAGAAACATAGCATCCTACCAGGGCTACATAAAGGTAGAAACATAGCGTCCTACCAGGGCTAGTAGAAACATATCGTCCTACCAGGGCTAGGTAGAAACATAGCATCCTACCAGGGCTAGGTAGAAACATAGCGTCCTACCAGGGCTAGGTAGAAACATAGCATCCTACCAGGACTAGGTAGAAACATAGCATCTTACCAGGGCTAGGTAGAAACATAGCATTCTACCAGGGCTAGGTAGAAACATAGCATCCTACCAGGGCTACATAAAGGTAGAAACATAGCGTCCTACCAGGGCTAGTAGAAACATATCGTCCTACCAGGGCTAGGTAGAAACATAGCATCCTACCAGGGCTAGGTAGAAACATAGCGTCCTACCAGGGCTAGGT
>JAUELU010000026.1:4746979-4761163 GCA_032357145.1 Evasterias troschelii | reverse complement strand
TTGCTATCTTTGACATTGCTATCTTTGACATTGCCATCTTTGGCTTAACCATCTTTGGCTTTACCATCTTTGGGTTTGCTAACTTTGACATTGCTATCTTTGGCTTTGCCATCTTTGGCTTTACCATCTTTGGGTTTGCCATATTTCGCTTTGCCATCTTTGGCTTTACCATCTTTGGGTTTGCTATCTTTGACATTGCTATCTTTGGCTTAACCATCTTTGGGTTTGCCATCTTTGGCTTCGCCATCTTTGGCTTTGCCATCTTTGGCTTTGCTATCTTTGGCATTGCAATCTTTGGCTTTTATCCTTTTAGCCACAAGTAGAGCAAAGGTCAGTAAGAGTGAACCAAGCTGGTTTTTGAACCAAACTGGTTTTTGGTGTCAGATGACATTATGTTCCAAGGTTGCTCTTAAAGTGTGAAATAAATGATATTTTATTCCATTTTAACGTGAGATTAGAGACTTGCAATATTGTCTCCACTTTAATGAGGATCTATCTATTGGAAATGAGTTCATCACAAAACTGAATTTGACCTTGAAGGTCTGCTTTAAAGTTTGCAATCAAATTTCTTACAGGTTGAAATGCAAACACTGCAACGGAATAAATAATCCACTGTTTGAAACTGCATCCTGCTTTGTAATTGTGTTGAGAACACTTGTTGTCAATTGGTCAAGAGTTTTTAGTTACCATAGATACAGGGCCTAATTTCATAGTTCTACTTACTGTCAGCAAAGATTCCACACTTACAAAAGTAGGGAATTCTGCACTAACGTCAAGCGTATATCACAATTTAGTAGGGAATGTTTGCTTGAGTCTGTGCATACTCCACATACCTAGGCATTCTTCACTTACACAGCAAGCGCAGAAATTTGATGTTTGCCTCGATGATTGCACTGTAAGCAACGAAAAAATGATCGCAAACGCAGAATTCAGCGGTACGCAGAGTCATGAAATTGGGCCCTGGTCTTAAAGCGGCAATCAGCAGGAAATACTACTGAACACATTTGCTAAGCAAATTTAGATGAAAACAATCACAAACAATGTCAGTGAAAAAGTCTCAAAATGTTGGCAAGCTGAGTCTGCCTAACGAGATTCTTTGTGCTTAGCAAATTAAGCAAGCTGTTTGAACAAACCTTGTTGTATCCTCATCTCTTAGTGTACCATTAAGACGAGCCAATTCCCGGAGCTGCATCCGTCTCAGATCATTCTGACCTTCTGGCGTCTCAATCCCCTGTTTGATTATTTCACGGATCTACAACACAATCACGACGATGATGACCAAACAAAGACCGGGTAACAACACCAGAGGGCAGCAAACAACATCCACATAGGAGGAGGCAGGGGAAGAATGGTGCGAGAAAAAGAAAAAGAAAAATAGGGGCACTATATAAGTACGCAAGCACAAACATTGACCTTATATTTTTACTGACACCTAGGTACCTTGAGATATCAGCATCGCGGAGCGTACCGTTTAAGGAAGCAAGCTCGCGCAGTTGTGATCGTTTGAGTTCGTTGTGACCCTCCGGCGCTTCGATGCCATTGAAGACAATTTGTCGTATCTATTGAGATATGTTCGACAAGGGGCTGAATTACTGCGGAGGCAAAGGGGTTAGTACACGTACGGGTTGTGTCATATGGAAACAAATCAAGCTATTTTTATTGATCTTCTTAGGAATAATCCAGTGATTCACAAAGAATGTTATGGTTTATATTGAACAAAATCACCGGTCATTATTCCATTAATCTGGCTCATGCCATTTTAGCAGTCAGATTCCCTGCGTAGTGCGGTGCAGTGCAATGTTAAACGAGGCGTGCATGGTGAGACCTGCACCATATACATTTGTAATTTCATGCATTTTGACTTTATATCTGGCAGACCATAAGCAGACAAATGCTGTATGTAACGCCACTGCAAGGGGTCAAGATGATGAAGACATGATGCAAACATGCAGTGATCTGGGCCTGGAGGAAGCAGTCAGAAAAAATGACATTCAAGAAGCACTTTCTTTAAAGTTCAAAGTTAAGACGAACTTCAATGGCAAGATAAATGTTGTATGGTTATAATTCTGTCCTTTTATGACTATAATAAATGGTTGAAGATTGAAGTCAGTTTTGATATTATGAAAAGTCCTTATCTAAACCGAACCTACAGTGGCCCTGCGATGACACAAGAACAGTCAATGACTGACTTTACAGGATGATGCTCCGCCTGAGCTAAGACCATCGGAAACATATCAGTTGAATTATTTATGACATGAGAAGAACTATGAGGATGTTAAGACAATTCGCATCAGTAGAAGACAGACAAAAAATAAAGTCACAAAGCATAAACACTTCTAATTCCGACAGGCAGGAATCAATCAACAGATTTTACAATTTATAAGTATTTTAACGCCTGCATAAGCTCGCACACCGACACGCGTAAAACTGTGAACGCCAATTCCGCTTTTCTATGGTGGGTGTTATATAGAGCATGGTTTTGTCTGGGAGACATTCACCTGTTTCTCATTTGCTCATAGTGACCTGAGCATTGATTTTCTGCTAGATCCTGATAATTCAGTCACAGCGCACGCAAGATGAAGATCAACCAAAGGGCAGGAAAAGTCTTAAAAGTAGAAGTTTCTGTCCATTCTGGGAAATCTTGACAACTATAGAAGACTTCTAAGGTACATGATGTTTGTCTTAGAACAAAATCTAGGATTGTTTATTTTAATCTTCTGGGCCTGGTTTAGCTTTGACAGTGGCTGATTTACCCAAATTTGAAATGAAAAGTAAAACGAATACAGGCTTGAGATGGATGGAAGTAAAAACACAGTGTGCAGATTTACAGGCTTCATTGTACCTTAACATGGATACAGACTGAATTTATCATATGTAGGCCTCATCCAAATATTTAACCCTAAAGAACCCAAGCCCTACAATATCCTCATTGCCAAAGTGCAGGATTGCAAAGGATTTGGGCTATTCGGAATCTGCAACACAGGAGAATTTCGAAGGGATTGGGCTAAAATTAGTTTTTGTTAGGATAAGATTTGGCAGGACTTGGGCTATCGGGCTGTTTTTACATAGGAGGGTTTTGAAGGTTTTAGGTATTATGCAGCTTAGCCAAAATAGGATTCTGAAGGTTTTAGAGGTGGAGATTGTAATAAAGCTGACACGTTTTTTTTTTTTTGATTATTGGCAAATAAAGTGTTTCTGTTTGCTTGGTCAGTGCTGTTAGGTTTTCCAGGAGAAGGATATAGAAGGATTTCGGCACTTTAGGTTTTATGAAAACTTTAATCTGAGGGATATCAAAGGATTTGGGCAGTATATGTATGTCTACCCAAGGGCCTAGTCTTTTAGGGTTAAAGTAGATTTGTTCCAAAGTGAAATCTTAAAATTTCAGAATTTAGAAGCACATTTTTTACTGGTATAATTATGACAGTTGGGAATAGAAAACAATTGAAAATGCTGAAAGCTCTTCTAAGGACATCACATGACACATGT
Organism: Evasterias troschelii; assembly: GCA_032357145.1. Taxonomy (NCBI): domain Eukaryota; kingdom Metazoa; phylum Echinodermata; class Asteroidea; order Forcipulatida; family Asteriidae; genus Evasterias; species Evasterias troschelii. Next base: position 4,757,677 of record JAUELU010000026.1, on the reverse strand, counting down.
ATCAGCAGAAACGTCATACTGTTTTGATGTTTTGTTATTTTGAAGCATTGCAAGAAGTTGTAATAGCCTAAGTATTTATCCAAGTAGAATTTTTCTTCAGGTAGGACGACTCTACTGAGGTTGAAACTAAGGCCATTACTACATTGTACTATTTGCATTTGTACCACAAGTCGTTTTTCTTGGTAACATTCAAGATTTTTCAGTTCCAAAACTTGTCTGAATATTAACCCCATTGCAATTGCAGATGCGAAATGCATGTCTACCATTCTACCATTTGGGAAGTCAATTCCTTTGTACATTATTTGACTTCCAACATGGTGGATAAGATAAGCGCATGTAAGCGCGCTGTGCATCCTGCAAGGGTTCAAGTCCAATTAAAAATATGCTAAATTTCCTTTCCTTTTTATTCACATTCATGACATCAGCTTCAATTAAATCTTTATAGCACACATAGTAATAATTTGTCTGACAATCCTATATCATCCACCATGTCCACAGTGGTTTTGAATTATCAACATACTATGCCAGCCTGTCATATGATGCACGTTGTGATCAACACAGTATACAGCCAACCCTTCTACTGTCTGACCATTCAATATCATCATCTGTGGTCTTGAATGACAGACAAACTTTGACAACCTGTAAAATTGTGTTATGTGATGAATGCATCTACATATCACACAGTTAACCCTCCTACTGTCTGACCATTAAACATCATCTACTGTGGTTACGAATGATAGGTGAACTACATTATGTCATCCTGCAATATGATATTACATGGTACCATAGTACACACCTGTACATGCATATTAATTTGTCAGTTTGTGCCACTATTTACAACCTGCACAGTTGAATGACTTCAAATGGTTTGTCACCTCACCGGAAAATTGAACCATGAAAGGGAGGGTAATTTATAAATATTTAGATAACAGTACATGAAGTTTGTTATATCAAGTCATTAGAATAAAAACTCATCACATTCAATGGATGTAGTGTAGTTGTGAATGTACATGCACTACATTCTTGCCTGCATAAAATAGAAAGAGAGTTTAAACATATCATGCACAACAACGGTCAAGTTTGGATCAAAGCAGTGCAAAGCAAGCTTCATACAACATGTACATGTACAATGACGTTCATGTCAAGCCTACGTTATCCCCAACTATTATGCTTCACATGGAATCAGGCATACCACCATAATCAGAGTCTAACACTACAGTTTGGGTGTTGAGTTACTGAATGGTGTTGGACTGAGGACTGCACTAGTAAACTGATTATGCTTCACATGGAAACAGGCATACCACCATAATCACAGTCCAACAGTTTGGGTGTTGAGTAGGGTGTTGGACTAAGGACTGCACTAGTAAACTGATAGGTGAAGACAAAAACTCCTTGTTGATCTTGTCAAGCTTTTAAAGCTTGTTTACGCTTTGCTCACAAAGAGCTGGTTTATCAAGATAACTGTGTGTTACATGTAACTATAAAAAGTTTCCAATTTGTTGTTTATAACGGACTAACCAGGTGTAATCTAGACAGGTGTATCTACAATTGAGCCATACACCTACAGTACTTGTTGAGCTAACCCCTACCTGATCAACAGCCTTCTTCACAGCTTCTGATGTATTAGCAGTCACCAAAGCATGTAGTGGTTCATCTTCACCAGGTAATGGCTGACCATCTTTACGTCCAACTTTTCCCTCCTTGACAGACCCCTTGCCTCTAATCATCACCTTAGTACCTGTGTCTTTCTCTAGCTTCTTCAATGTGTTTCCACTGACGACATAAATGATCAAAGATTGTATTAACACTAAGCATCCTAAACCATCAGAATTATACAGCAGCCAAACATCCAATTGAGTTAACTCGAGAATTTAGCAAACTCAAGAACTGAGCAAACTCAAGAATTTACCCAACTTAAGAAGTGAGCACACTCAAGACTTGGGCAAACAATCAGCAATGCGCAAACTGAAGAGTAGAGTAAACTCCAGAATAGAGCAAACTCCAGTATTGAGCAAACTCCAGTATTGAGCAAACTCCAGATTTGAGCAACCTCAACAATAGAGCAAACTCAACAATAGAGTAAACTCCAGTATTGAGCAAACTCAACAATAGAGCAAACTCAACAATAGAGCAAACTCCAGTATTGAGCAAACTCAACAATAGAGCAAACTCAACAATAGAGCAAACTCCATTATTGAGCAAACTCAACAATAGAGCAAACTCCAGTATTGAGCAAACTCAACAATAGAGCAAACTCCAGTATTGGGCAGACTTCAGTATTGAGCAGACTGAACAATAGAGCAAACTCAAGAATTTGTTATTTGGTATTTAAAATACTTTTAGCAGTTACTAACAAGTTTAAGCAACTGAAATAAAACCCAATTTGATTACGTTGCTCAAGCATGAACGCATAACAGAAGGCTGGCTCACCGTGGTCCGATAAGTAGTCCCACAAAGTTGATATCTGGATGATCATCTTGAGGAATCATAACTCGATCACTGACACGCTGTATAGGTGGCCTGTCAACGAATAAAAATAGCTTGAAAGCAGTCTTTAAAAGTCTATGGGGTGTCATGGTCGAGCAGTCTAGGGTGGTGGACTCAAGTTCTGAATGTGGGTTAGAATCCTGCAACACTTGTGTCCTTAAGCAAGTCACTTTATCATAATTACTTCTCTATATCCAGAAGTACAATGTGTACCAGTATGAGCTGGGAGTTAAGTATACAGTGATGGACTAGCATCCCATCCAGAGGAAATTTTAAAAATTTGTCGTTTAATGCAATTGAAGCAGTTATGTAAACATCGGCTTGATGAGCCATGTTAAGATATTCCTTGAGTGGAAATACTAAATCAATCAATAAATTAGTCAATGAAGCAGTTGATTACATATTAATTTTTAAGTCAGCCAGTCAATCAATATATCAATCACCCAATCCATCGATCAACCAATCAATCAATCAATCAATCAAGTAAAAAGTGAAAATTGTTTTCCCTGTGTGCATTAAAAACATTCAAATTTATTACTGAAAACAAAAACAAGCAATCAATCAATCAATCAATCAATCAATCAACCAAGGGGTCTCAGGATGATGTCATCATTTCTTTCCTGCATATTAATCTGACACCTCCCTTACTTGTAATCCGCAGGAGGCTTATACTCCGGGTTGACCAACATAGCTTCTTGAATGAGAACATGACGTTGCTCTTCCAGCTTCTTGCGAGTACGATACTCACGAGTATTCAACCTCTTCCCTTCGTGGTTATATACTGGCTCAGGAGATGGAGACCTGGAAGGAAGATAATAACAACAACTTAACGTAAGAAGACGTTTCCATAGTGTTGATTAATGTGCCAAATCAACTGTAACGTATTACTACCACTCTCTACATCAAATGTCTGGTGCTACAGCTCATAGAAGCATGGAAGACAAGAGGACCAAAACAGGCCCTGGCTTTTGGACAAAGACGTCCCATTTTTCTAATCTTCTTCAATCCTTCAGCAAGTAAATGTATTAATTCACCAATCATTTAGACACCGTAGTAATTGAGCAATATTCAAGCAAATATGCAATATTGTGAACTGCCATAACAGCCAGTTGGAAAAATGTTCCTCCAGTGGCACCTCTAATATTTCCCATAAACTACACTATAAAAATGAGTCAAGATATCAAATACAACGATTGCTTTACTTCCATAAATGTCAGAAGTCATGAAAAAAGCAACCTTAAATTTATTTAAGGTAGATCAACATTATAATACTCTTTTGAAAACAACAATAGTCAAAAGTTATTAAGTAAAATGTATTACTGTCTTGTCTTCTGTATAAGAAGGGTACCCCATATCCTTAAAAACCAATTAACTGTTTGCTTGGTGGCCTATTGATGTCATTGTTCACTTTGAACAACCCATTGATCACAGTAACTGAAAGGTTGTGTTAACTGTATTCCATGGTTAGATTGGATTTTTAATTCATGCTTTATAGTGCATTCTTCATGTTACTATGCATCCAAACTTACAGCAGTAATCTATAGTACATGTAGTAAGCAGAAACGGATGATAGCAAGTTTAACATAATGTTCTAATGTATTGGTCCCTTGGGCCTGCCTCCATGGTCTAATTTCATAAAGCTGATACGCAGAAAATATTGCAATTTTCTTTAATAGTGAGCAGGGCACCGGTGGCAGTAGTGTTAACTTTAAGATTTTGGTGGGTAACACAATTCTGCTCAGCAAGGTTTCTCTGTGCTAAGCCAATGTTTTTGCTGACCAGCTTTATGAATTTGGAACCTCTTTGAGGTGTTATAAGTCTCTAAGTACAAACTTATCTTGAAAGAGATTGGCCTACACTATTCATTTACAGCAATGTTTTTGTGCTTAAAACACCTTTATTGATGAATTTGATATAGGCTTTTTTTAGCCACTCCTTTCACAGTAAATGGGTTGCCTTTGAGGTAAAAATTGTTACTGGTAATCAGGAGAAACATTGGTTAGAATTTGTCTCCACTCACTGTCCATGCCGCCCTTAAAAAAGAACGGTTAATTTTTGTGATGGAGGTAAAGATTGGTTATGTGAGTTTTGGGTGGCTGAAGTTTGATGGAGTCTGCCTTGTTGAAAAAGCTACAGATCCACACAAACCTTGTTGGAAAAAAAGTCAATTAGGAACTCTGATTTGTGGAAAATAAATTGTTAATCTGATTGGGAGAGAAGGTGGTCATTAAACATATAGAACCAACCTCTTTCTTATTCTGGAGAAAAAAATCTTTAGATAAGTTAGAGCAATTTGTGAGGAAAACACACCTTAGATAAGCCTTGTACATGTAGTATTACTGTATTCAGATTTCTGTCAAACATAATTAATCAAAATGGGGAAAAAATTCTTGATTTTTTTTTTAGTACTGATCTGCTGATCCATGTAAAATGAGAGAAAACTTGCTGTTTACCAGCAGGAAAAACCTGCAGTACGTTTGGTCTATGCCATTTACCAGCAAGGAAAACCTGCAGTAAGCCTGGTCGCTGCCATTTACCAGCAAGCAAAACCTGCAGTAAGTTTGGCATCTGTCAACAGGTAAATGAGTTTAGCTACCTGTGTACGTCGATGTCTTTTCTACATATGTACTACATGTGTGTAAACATGATGTTATCGGTTATTAATCAATCTACACTAAATTTAGGCATGCCTTGAATTCGGGGGTCATTATTTACTGGACCAGAGGTTTGTTTTTTTACAAATCAGAACTTAAAATGAGAACAAAATACTGATACAGTTTAACATTTGAATGGAAATACATGTACATGTAACTTGAAAGAGCAACAAAGGACAATTTATGTATCTCACTTGTAACTGAGTGTATTCCTCAATACTCAACAGAATGGAAAATTCATTATCAGACTGAAAGTCAACTTTAAAAACCCACAAGATTGACTGACTTGTCCAGTTACGGTTTAACTGGCCTATCTAATTAGGCCAGGGTGACAAGTGCGACTAGTGTTGAAGTCATGACTATTGACTGCTTTGTTCAATCGCAACTAATGTTTTTCAACCACTCTGTTAACTGCGTGGCCAGGACTACAGACAAATTATTTGGGAATAGAACCAAAGTCTCCACTTATTATATATTGTAATTTTATATATTGTATTTGCAAAGGCATCCACTGAAATGCATACTTTACATTAAAGCCTGAATAATTTTACCATCTTGCTCCTGTGGTGATCCACAATCTTTGGTTTTCAAAATAGTGGAGACAAATTGCAGCGCGGCTAGCCGGGTAATGAACTTCACTAGTCAACCAGGGCTAATGCTAATATCACTGGCATCAGACCTGCGGTCAAGTGTTAATTTAGAGCACTGCTGGTGATGTTCTTACAATGAAATGTCAAAGTAATACCGAACCCCTGTTCAGCTCCAAGGAACATCACAGATTCTGCAAAAATTTTATTATCGGGGTTTGAGTCATTGAAGACCAAAAGGTCTCAAACTACATGTATTGTAGGATCGAAAAATCCTAGTGTAGGTACAATTGAAATAATGGCATTTCCACCTGGTAGCCCCCGGAGTTAAAGATTTTAAGGAGCTTCCTCAGCACTAGAGAAGTAGGTCAAAGAGAATTTCATATTGTAGACTAAAACATATTTCTCTGCTATTTAAAAATAAGTGTTACCAATACTGGTGAAAGTTGCTACATGTATTTAAGGCTTCATAACAAATGATGTACACGTAAGAGTATGACCTCACCAATACAAATAGAGCCTTTCATACTGACTATGTGTTCCTATGATTACTGATTCCTTTTCTCCTAGTCTTAGTAAATGCTTTACTTCTTTCAAGATGATGTGTGAGTATTTATCTTAAACCATGAAACCTGAAGATTCTCAATGTTCTTCATATGAATGGAAAGCAGGGCTTAACACTGTAAACTAGGGGGGGGGGGGGATTTACAAGACCATAGACATGGTAGAGCTTGATGCTCAACATATTTAGTAGACCAAATTTTTTGTTTGAATTTGTTGTTATTCAATTGAAAAATACAAGACTATTGGCCTCGAGCCTGCAGTCCAGAGCAAATTACAAAAAGGCGTCAATGCTTAGCAAGAAACCACAGGTTAGCCTATTTGTAAGCACAAGCTTTCACCAACATACATGTAGCCACTTCATGAATTAAAAATAGCTCGTATTTAATTATGTAAACTCACAAAGACGCACTTCAAATGTCTGCTATATTCCATCAATTAATATCAACTTTGATTAATTCAAAAACTTGTTTTGAAGGATGATTAGAACACCCTGTTTAGTTTCATGAGAAATTGTGCAAATGTTGTTGCAACTCGTTGAACAAATTGAATCTTTACTTGGCACTGTGCAAGTTAGGGTCTTTCTGCAACGAGTGATGATTGAATGTTGATTTTGTGATCCACACTAACACTTTTTATTGAAATTTCTTTAAATATATTCATCTATATTTCAAGAAAACGTATACCTTTGGTAATTAAGTACTCCAAAACTGAATGACCATAAAATCTTCTTGAATGGTGTAAGAAGCACTGCAGCTATTGATAATGTAATTGTGTGCATAACATTTTAAGAAATGATTCTCTTTAAAGGAACGTGAGAGAAAGGGATTTAAAAAGTGTTCAATTTGAGAAGCGTTTTATGCAGAAACGTTTCTTAGACTGTGTATTCCAATTATGGATTATTCTTGCTGCTTGGGCATACATGTGTAAACCACTCCAGACATTTGGCGACATCTCCAAAACGCTACCACCTTTTCACAGGTATAGTTGTGTTGTACTATACATGATTAAAGCAATTGAATGGTTCCAAAAACCAAAGGTAAACTTTGCCTCTAAGTCCATTCATCAGAGTAATCAAACTGTGAACAATTTCTCTTGAATACTGTAACATAGCAAAATTGCTACTCAAAAAATATCATTTACTACTCAATATTAGCATTCAGTGTGTACAAAACAAGTTGTCTTAATATTTTACAATGCAAAATTGCAGGACGAAATTGTTTCCTGCCAGATACATAAAAAATACCACACTTTATACAGAGATATTTCCAACAGAACTCTGAAAAACATTATGTGCAAAGCTCTGTAATAAAAACAAGTTAAGCATTTTGACTGTCGCATTAAATCCATAAAGTGACAACAACAACAAAAATGACAGAATTAAAAGTAGAGAAGGAAAAAAAGTGGTTAAGCTTTGGTTAGACAAACCTATCCTCCTGTGATGGTATCCCAAGGTCACCTGATCGCAGCTGTCTGCCTATCTCTTCAATCTGCAAGTGCACTGTGGAGTTTTGAATAAGGTTAGAAAAGGGAAACACACAATCAAGTACATCCAAATAATGCAAACCAATTTAAATCAACTTACAAAAAAAGACAATCATGGGAGTTTAATTACATTGTAGATGCAGAATTCCTTCCAGACTTAAAAAAAAACTGTTGGGCATTCCAAACCCCACGTTTGCAAGTTTGAATGAAGTGCGCGGAATTGAAATGAGGTCCTCTCAACTATTTTTAATTCATGTTTACATGTTTGGTTTTAAAAGTTCTCCTGTGCAATCTGCAGTACTTTAAATGGTTTTATTTTAAGATGTTTGTGATTTTGTTCTTAAATCTTAAAGTAATATATTTGTTAGTGGGTATGTATGCATGTGTATTTGCCAGTCTCTGTACTTTGCGAATAAAAACTCTGAAAATGTTTTGATTTTGATGGATCAAACTTCCCTCAGTAAACAAAGGGTCTATTCCAAACCTACATGTATAAGTTTTGGGAAGCTCATCAATGGAAAATTAAGGTCCAAGAATTGGGTCCCAGAGTTAAAGACAGTAATGGAATCCAGGGTATTTATTTCAGTCAAAAATAACCTTTTGGAATTGGAAACAAGTAATAACAATTAAGGAGGGGAAAGTACTCAATGTTGCTTGAACAACTTTGCCTTCTTCCATAAAGGATAATTTCAGTGGAAAGAATTCTTGAACTTTATTAAAAACCTTCTGCAAAAGCCTTTTTGAAAACAGGGACTTTTTCTGCACTTGTTATTGATTAACATTTCAATGTACAATTTAAAGTTCTTTCGTGATACAAATTATATTAACACGGACAAATCAACATATTTACCTTTTAAAATGAGCTTTGATTGCAAAATGAAAAATACAATAAAATGAATGCAGTACATGTAACAGAAATTAAAAGTTGTGAGAAGAAAAAAACAACACACAAATAATTGTCACTTTACTAACTTGGAAAAGGTAAATCAAATGCAATGATAGTAATGTCAAAAGGAACTTTTCAAGTGGGTTAATACGAGGTCAAGAGAGGTCAAGGTAGGCCCCTTAACCACCTTGAAATTGTTGCATTTATCATCTTACCACACTTACATGTATTGTATTGTGTGTATTCTGCAGAATGCCTGTGAAAACGCCTGTTAGGTTAAGTGGTTAACATTAATGTCACAATATTCAAGTTGTACTTTACAATGTACACCTCTCAACAAGTCAACGAAACATTCTAAATGGAAGTCTTTAATTTAGATAAAAATTGGCAGAAACAGAAGCTATTTTTATTTCAGCAGTTGAAGGATACAGATAAATTTACTAAAATCAAACGACCTTCAACTCTTCAAAATCCAACTTCATGTCATTTTTATTGTTGAACTGAGAACTGCATTTCAGCAAACTGGTTATGCTTTGCATTGGATCAGGCATACATGTACCACCATAACCAGAGTCCAACAGTTCAGGGGGTGGTTGAGTTACTGAATTGTGTTGGATTTTCAGTGAGGAAAGACCCTTATAGTAAATCAATCCTGGGTGTTACTTACTTAACACTTGTTTCTCTTGGTCTTTGTTGAGTCCTGATGGAATAACGGATGCCACTCCTACAGTCTTGGTCTCCTCTCCTCCCCATCGACTTCTCTTACGCTTCTTATCTGGAGGCCAATTGGATGAATCTGTAGAAAATGAAGGAAAAAAAGACACTCAATGGCTGACCTTCTAATAATAATAATAATTATAATAATAACTAGTTCTTATAGCGCATTTTACAATAACGTATCAATGCGCTTTACAATAGTGCCTTGGTCTTAGGGCCACTGACATTCCTTTAATCTTTCTCAGCTCTTTCTTACGTTAGTATTACATAGCACAATGTGGTTTACATTACAAGGTGCTGTGTGGCGCAATATGCAGCCATTACTTGGGGGGCTTAGGCATACCGCATTGGGGCCTTGAACTGATCTTGTTTCACTTTTGATTTTAAATGATTGAACACAAAATAAATACAAATAATTATACAACAAAATAATACAACAAAGAATAGAACAATTTATTTTATTAATTTAATCAAGGTCATCACGCTCATCAGACATCACCATGATAACGGTCATTATCTCAATAGACACCCAGTTCTATAAAACCTACCCATGGACTTAGCTGCGTTGCCGGCATTTGCTCCCACATTGGTGGCGGGTCTCTTCCCCATGATGTTTGCTGTAACCCGTGCTGCCGCTTCTCTCGCAGCGTTCAACATCGAGCTCTCACCGCTTCCACCACCACCACCACCATGTCCACCCATCATATTCATAGTCATACCAATCGGACCCGTTATACCACCTCCTGGAACCTTTTGACCGCGCAAAATAGGATGAAGGGCTCCAAGTGGTATACTGTTCGCACCTGTACCTGCCATGTTCGTTAATTTTCAGTTGATTTCCGAATCAAATGGTCGAAATCGACTTCAAATTTTCAGCTTTCGTGTAGTTTGTGGGTGAATCAACAAAATGGCGCACGAGTAACAGCTGGTACTTGTGTGTACAGCGCGTTTAGTCTACTACCAATCCACAAAAAGACAAACTGGGACCAGCGACATTTTTAATCAACCAATCAATGGGAAGTGCTCTACGCTGGTCAACTCGACCATTGTAACTTGGACAAGTCGTCATTTTCGTTTCAGTTTTCGTGAACAAGAAATGTTGAACGACATTCATTGTGCACAATGTTGGCCCTTTTTACAGACTACATAGTAAATAGTGGGTGCTCATAGCTAGCTGCGATTACTGCGCATAAAATAATGAAAAATGAGCCTGTGCAATGTGTGTGTGGGCGAACGGTGTAATGGAGGAATTCGGGTCATCTCGTACCCAAGTCAACTCGTACCCAAGTCAACTCGTACCCAAGTCATCTCGTACCCAAGT
>JAUELU010000026.1:4703485-4713984 GCA_032357145.1 Evasterias troschelii | reverse complement strand
AGGTGGAGGTATTCAAGGATACACAAAGGATTCGAGTGAGTCGTGTAATTTCAAATATTTATTTACTCAACACCATAATACATTTTTGATGATAAAGTTCGAAGTGAACTGCAAGTGTATGGAAATAAAAGACTAAAATTATGGTTCGGACTTTAATAGTAATGATTGTTGACAGTAGAACTAAATGGTCTTGAACTGAGCGTGAATGTTCTCGTATATAGTGCAAGTAGCCTAATAAAAAAAATCCAAACTGTAAAAATAATAAGTGTATTTAATTGTCATGCTTGAGTAGACCGAATAAAATATAATAGTTTATGTTTCTGTACTTAAATATTAGCACATCAAACCCATGTGGTTTATTATTTGATATATAAATATTAGCACATCAAAACTATCACTGTCGTCAGTTTTGTCAGACAGCTCTACGACAAGAAATTTGCATGACATGTAAGTGTTGCTTCTAATTGAACTTCAATTGAATTTGTAATCAAACTCATGAAAACGGTACAATTAAGAAACAGGAAAAACTGTCCTTATCTTATTCCCATCTTCAGAGATCTACTAGATCTCTTCGTAGGAACAATCAGGCCAAGCAGTTGATACACAGCACGCCGTCACACACAGTTCACCCCTCTTAAAATAATGAGGTGATCCAACGCGAAGACTTCAATTTTTACACCTTATTCCTGGATATTTAGACGAATTTAATTATGGCAGTGATCACAAGAGGAACTAGAAAATATATCCTTTCATTAAATCCCTTCACTAATAAACAAATCTGAGATTCAAGCAGTATTGGTCGACTATGAAACGGATACCGGCTTTGTGTTTTACGTGGACGGAAGCTTGTGTCGTGTGTGATATGGGCTAGTTCCCAAAACAACAAGCATGTTCGTTGCCTGCTACATATTCATCACGGGGTCGCATCGTCAGATGAAAGGAGATCAACAGTTGGATCGAAAAAGCCCTTTATTCCCCTTTTACCCCTGGAAAGAGAAGTTTCTATAGTTTATTTAGACGTGCGATCCAGTTTTGTCAGATGAATGGAACAGAGTTGCCGTTCAATTTAGTGAGCGAACTCTCGGAAAACTGAGCTTATTTACACTTTTGAGCATTTTTAGCAAGTTTTTAATCAAAAGAGGCCCTATTTTCTCGAGTTGCATGAATACATACCGAAAGGGGATGTTTTATACTTTCAAATGCTGAGCAATCTGGTTAGATACAAAACAGCACTTTTCGCTAGCAGGGGGAAGTTCGATGAGAGCTGAGAGAGCCGTTTTTAGCCATGAGTTTCCCGTGTTAAACCACGCGTGCTGGGCTTCAGTGAGCAAATGTCCGGAAGTTTTCCATATGGATGTCTCTCCACAAGTTAAACTCGGACCTTGCTAGTATAGGACCAATTTCGATTCATTAAACAATTATCCCGCTTTAGTGAAAACATTGCGATGGTTTATTAGGATTTTTTAGCCGGTTAATATTTTACTAACTATTGTTATTTGCTATTTTTATTAACTTCGACGACATTTAGGACATTTTGTTTTTATTGGCACCGGCCGAACTATTAGTTTTAAAACGAAACCAAGTTCTTTAAGTTTAGGGAAGAAATGATTGTCTTACCTTAATATTGACGGAGAGAATTGACAGACCTGAGTGACTGGAGTGAACTTATGGCGGATGTGACAATCAAAATTCCGTATGCGGGTTTTATTGCTGAAAGTGGTTGACATCAGGTCATACGGACTAGTTACCAGCAACACTGAAAGTTGGCCTTGTAAACATTTCCGTTCACGGGCCAATGAGTTGGGTTAATATAAAACACTCACTATACAGCTCTACGTATATTGTTTATAAATGTACACCATGATACTCTTAGACAACCGGGTCCCACATACGTCAGGTCAAGGTGATCGACACCACTCAAGGCCTCAACACTTCTGCTGACCCGGATGTAGCACCACTGCGCACAGGGATAGGAAGAGCTTATCTCACAAGGTTGGACTCCTCATCCTTTCTAATTTATTTGTATTTCTTTCAGAATAGTTAATAACAGCGTGCTTTTATGTGCCATAATAATAATTATGAACTATTGCGAACCAATCCACTATTGTTCGTTATTACCCTCGTCGACCCTAAGCTATTAATTAAAGGTTGATAATATGTGATAAAAGGTCTAGTGTTTTTCACACAAAAAACTGTCCTATAATGTTAATTATTCTAAATTATGTTGGTTCTTAAGCCTATACCTATTGATCATGTAACATGTTATACAACTTATGCATGTCTTCAAAAGAACCACAGAGCCCTGGGCTTCCAGCACGAATGACATTTTTTTACACAGCCCCCAAAAAAAATCCGGGAAAAAAAGTCCGCCTCCCTAAAAAAAAAATAATTATTATTATTATTATTATATTTCTGTACTATATCCCGTGGTATAAACGGTCAAGTTTGAAAATGCATTTTATTGACGGCTTCTGAAATTCTGACCAATTAGAGTGTTTCGTCCACTTTGGACTAATTCGCCATAGGGTGAGTGTACAAACCGAAAAACAATGTTCCTAAGTCTGTGATCGTAGGTTAAAGACGGAGGTTAATCCACAAGAGGGCGCTACTTCAGGCAATTATGTATTGGCTATCAGGTAGACCAGAGAGCTACAAGCTCTATGGGTAGACTAAAAACCACGAGCACAGACTTGGAACCAAGTCTAATCAGACTCTGGCACACCAACAAGTACACAAACACACATAACGAACATTAAAACAAATACATATAAGTAAGAAATACACAAACAGAACAACACCGAAACCCAGTTACAAAAAAAAAAAAAAAAAAAAACATTGTAATGAAATATTAAATCAAGAAAATGGTGTATTTTTTTATATATTTTGTTGCATGTTTTTATGGACAGTCAATCAAAAAGTGGGGGGGGGGGGGACATCTGATATGCTGTCCACCCAGTCTAAAAAGTGGGGGAACATGCCCTCCCCCCACCAATCGACGCCCTTGCAAATAGCATATCATGTATATAAAATAGAGAAAATAAAAGCATGAATATAAAAAGTAGAGATAATCAAATATTATATGTAACATGAAAGATGATTGGTTAATTGAAAGTTGCCTTTTTACGGGACTGAAAATCATATCCCATGAAATAATACCATGTCCCAGCTACATTGACTGTTTAGTCGGGCTGACTCAGAAGGACTGGGCAAGTCCATAAATCTGGATCCAGATGTTCGTGTGATACACTCTCTTCTCTAGTAATGTTGGTGAGATAAAGTAATTCGTGTTGCGATATCGCACTACGTTAAACAAAATGAACGTCGCCAATCAAGACTAGAGAAACCGCAGAGGCCGGATTTCCAGCCAGGCTACTGCCCAATGGGTTTTCGAGTCTGTGACGTGTTAGCCTTTTGTCAAGGCCATCGTGGCTTGGACAGCTTTGTAAACAGTGTGGAGCGACTGGAACGAGAGTCCACGCGCACGATCCGAGTGTGTGGCGAAGCCACAAGGGCCTTGTTTGCGGTTTTTGTAATGAATTATTCGTGAAGTATTAACCTTGCGTTAATGCACTTCTGATTGGTTTGGGCTTTTGCTACCCTTTCGGGTAGCAAAAGTCGAGTAGTAATCAAGAAACACATAAGAAACTGCAAACAAGTTGGAAAAGGCCATCATGGCTTCGCCGTTTGCGTGCGTGGTCTCCCATTTCAGTCGCTTGGGATCGCAGTTCCAAGACACGAAGGCCTTGACAAAAGGCTATTGACGTGTATGAAAGAATGAGAAAACACCGACGGATTCAAACCGCTCGGTGATGATTTAGTGAAAAAATAAACAGCTTAATACTCCATGGGTGTTATGGACAACCTCGTTTTCATTATCAGGATCGTCTCATATTGTACACCTCGAATTGGGTACCTGACGCGAGAGTCAACTTTGGGAACGAGGTTAAATCGCCTCTTGTTGAATTTAGTCGGGTCCCATAAATATATTACCATATAGAAACACCGCAAACAGTTGGGTCTTCATACTGATTAGTAGTTCGTGTAATGTTGTCGTTTTGATGCTGTGTGCGTGACAAGAGGTAGAAATATGGCTGCATTTTTGAGGTTCTTAGAGTTCTCCAACTGCATTGTCCGTTTTTCTGACAGAGATTGTAAGGCTTGAAGTGGTCACGAGAGACCGCACGTTAAAAATGGTAGGTGTTTAATTGTCAAAATTGAACCTAAATAGTAAAATGATGGTCGTAGTCGAGGGTGATAGAAAATGACTTCCCGGCCTTTTTTACAAGCAACTTTGAGTGTGTAGAGGGCGCTAGTCATTTTCTTGCCTCAACCATTGCTGGCTGAAGACCAGAAAATGTTAAAATAGTATTAAGAACGTAAACTAGGTCTTAAGTTATAGACCGAGTAATTGATGCAGTGTAAAAAGGTCGCTCGTTTAAGACTAGTTGCGATAATCGTAACCCTCCATCCTCCCGAAGGTCGGAGACCTAGGGTTACAAGGCTTTGTGCAATAAAGTCGACCATTTGTCCCAAAATGTGCAATTTCGACCAATGTTGACAGACTAGTCACCAGATTTGCCCAATTTTTACCACTTTCAAAAATCATGAAACAAATTCTAAAAACATGGGCTTAATCTTCAATGTCTAACAAATCCAACCATAATACTCAAAACATAATTGTGAAAATATTTTGAAGAATAAATTGAAAAAAACTTACCGGAGACGGAGTGAAATGCTCGTAAAAATAAAAAATCCTGCTCATGTTAAGCACACCCCATAAAAACAAATAAAATATCTATGGAGGATGGCAAAATAATGCACAGAACAACTTCAGACCCCTTCTTGGGTTGCAGTCAGTTGAACTGCTGGTGTTTACTTACGAACAAACCGCTGTGTAGCGTACATAGCCATGCACCTATTTATGAACCATGCTACGTTTCATTTCAACCATACAAAGAGGGACAAATAAAAATATAACTCATGCTCAAAATCCCCCCTTTTCTGGGGGTTATTGTGTCGTCCCCAATTATTGATCCTTTTTGTGCAAAAAAGGATTACAAATGAGATTGATAAGCTGCTGCCATTTGTAATATCCTCTATGCTTCAACACTAGTACTGTTTGTTATGTATGTTATATGCTTCAATGCACACGTGAGAGTCTAGCAGCAACATGAAAGCATAATTCTAAACAAGTTGGAATGTTGTCCGTGTCATTTTACTATGCGTCCTATGTTCACATTTGTACAAGTTTTATTGTCTTCAAGATTTATTTTGTCTTCTTCTTTCTAACCCTAATTGTAAATGCATGAAGACTCACAACAACCATCTTATCTGCCGAGAAACATTTGAGGAGGATCTGGAGGAAGATGAAGTTGATCCTCCAGATGATAATGATGAGGCAAACCTGGAGCAGGAACTGTCTAGTTTTCGTCAGCAGTGGAAGGAAGAACTAGCCGATGGTCAAGACAAGGTGACCATCGGTCAACCAAAGAAGAATGAAGAGAAAACTAGAGGGCTAGACCTGGTGGCCAGTGGTCAACCTAGTGGTCAGTCATTGGGCAGGAGCAGTCACCAGGCAGAGAAGGAACTGAACAAGATGGTAGATGGTCAGGAAGAGCAGACCTGCACTGGTGACGGATCCGCCAATGAGACAGCCAGTAGTTACCAGAAGGTACCAGCAGATAATGGCAGTCAGCAGGTCTGTAGTGATGAACAAGGTTCTAGTACAGACAAGGTAGCCAGTGATCAGGCTAGATATTCAAAGAATCTTCCTCTGCAAAAGCCAGGGAGTCCAGTGAATGGTGAGTGGAATTCAGTTACTACCTGTAACAAGTCTTGGCAGGTGTTCATTTGATTGAAGAAGGAGTGCCTCTTGATACATGTACCTTCTGTAGTATCAGTGTCAGTCTTGACACCCAGTGTTTGTGGAGGACAAGGCTCAAATTTGAGGGGAAATCCACAAGACCACTGAGCTTGTTGCTCAAAATGTTCAGGCCTCTGGGACCAGAAATGTTTTTACAAGATCAGAATCAAAAAGAGAAAAAAAAATACATTTGTCTTATTTGAACAAGTACTATTACATTTAAGAGAAGATTTATCTCTTTTGTCTTAATGTGTTCAGATATTCGCATAATAGAATTGACAGGTATTTATGAAACTCAAAGCCTCAAAAGTAATACTATTTAATTGAAAAAAAAAGACCACTAGACCTGTGTGGTTATGAGTTTACTGGCACGACTTAAAACTACTGGCCTCAGGCCTGGGGGTCCAGTGTAAGATTTGAGCCCTAGGATTTTCTAACCCTGTGTGGCTGGATATTTTTGTAGATGAGTCTCCGTCAACCAAATCTATGGGAGAGAGCGAGATGCTGGTAGCTGACACCAAGGAGCAAATGTTGTCTGAGAAAGAGGATGGGGTTAGTGATGGAGAGAACATTGAAGCCAAGGTACATCAGAAATCTTCTTTTAGACCCTTACCTATATTCTTGATTGTTTTATTTCATACCTTGGGTTTCATACAATCAGTAACAGTATAGAGATACCTCCCCTGAGGAACAAGAACTTCCAAGAAAATCAAAAATTAGATGAAAATGTTTTGAAGAGTCACTTGGGCCAAGATCTGTTTTATTTTTCATGTTACATTTTCTAAATTTTACTTTCAGGCAAAGGCTTTGTTCATTCAAGGTGTCAATGCGGAGAGGAAAGGCAACCTGACAGAAGGTAAAAATATTCTCATTTGTTATTACTGTTGCTGAGCAGTCAAGTGTACTGGCCTCGATCTCTGGTGTTTCTGATCAGTAGAGTGTTGGTTCCAGTCCTGGTCTTAAGCAAGACACTTTACCATTATTGCTTTGTTCTTTATTGCATCTATAATACACTTGTCATATAGGAAGGGGCAATGCAATAGCAGCATCTTTTAAACCCTTATAAAGTGTTACATAAATGAATCTACCTCAAAATTCAAAATCTTCAAAAACCTGTCTGGAAATAAATAATGATAAGCACTTTGAGACACCTGCAGATAAAGCGTTGTAAAAAAACTAGGAAATATTATTTATGGTATGTTTCTGTTAATGAAATCAAGGAAAGTAATGAACTGGGACTTCACTAATCTTTTGTCAACAAAGAGCTCTAGTTAATTCTACCCCATGATCTATTTCAGCCATCTGTAAATATCGCCATGCTATTCAGCTCATGCCAGATGTAGAATCTAAGATCACTGATTACACCATCAATCGTGCCATCAAAGATGAAGATGATGACATCCAAGATGGGTAAGCAGGGTTCAGGGGTCAGGGTTCTCCTATTACCATGGGAGGGAAGGTCGGAGCAGACCTGGATTTACATGAAGGCCAGGGAGGTCATGGTCTCTGTTGCCCGCCCTGGTCTTGGCCTTGGTGCAGATTTACATGAAGGCCAGAAAGGTCATGGCCTCTGTTGCCCGTTGCCCTCCGTTGTATTTCAAAACAACAAATCATAATCATGATAATCAGTAAAAAGTAAAACATGACAACTTACTTCAGCAAAATTTGTTGCGCCCTGCAACTTCGAAGCACACTATTTTTTGCAGTCTGTATCTGTCAAATACTGCAACAATCTCCACACGGGATATTACCAGTTGCAGGCGCAATAGTGGCAAGCGGACAAAACTAATGGTGGGCCCCCCTCAGGAAAGTTGACATCTGTATATTATTAATCTTGGACTTAAAAGGTTTCAATTGAAATAGATTCTCTAGTGTTGATAGACAGTATATTCCATTCAACAGTTGTTCTTGGTTAGGAGAATTTGAGACAGTCCTTCTTTGAATTCGGGTGATTGAATGAGATTGATGAAGATTTACGTGTAGAGATCCCCCCTTCTGGTTTGGTCTGAAGTTGGTCTGTATTCATGGCTAGTACGTGGTGGATGGACTTGTAGAGTAGAGTGAGTCTGGAAATAGCTCTTTGTTCTTCCAGTGACTTCCAGCCTAGTTTGGATATCATTGATGACACACTGGAAGTTTGGCGAGAGTCCTTGCAGAAGAATCTGGCTGCTCGACATTGGTCCACTTCCAGCCTGTCTTTGTTATTTTGATGGTAGGGTTCCCATATGCTGGCGCAGTGAGTATTCAAGCTTGGGTCTGACAAGCGTTTTGTAAGCAGTCTTTTTGACTGCTGCTGAGCAGCTATAAAGGTTTCTTCGCAGGAGGCCGAGGACTTTGTTTGCCTTTGAGGTTGTGCTGATGATGTGATCTATCCAAGTCAGTTTGTGATTTAACTCTACCCCCAGGTAGGTGTGGCTTTTCACGGTCTTCAAGGGTTTATTTTCCATGAAGTACGTTGACTGAATGGGAAGCTTTTTATGGGTTACGTGCATGGCGTTGCACTTGGCAACATTGAATTTCATTTGCCAACGGGACTCCCAGTTGCAAAGGATGTTGATATCATCTTGTAGCTTCTGTCTGTCCTCGCCAGAAGATATATTGCGGTACAAGATGCGGTCGTCTGCCAAGAGTCTTACTTGTGATGATACTCCTTCTTGTAGGTCATTCAGGTACAAGATGAAAAACAGTGGTACAAGGACCATACCCTGGGGCACGCCAGACGTAACCCAGTCATATTCTGCAGTTTTTCCGGGAGTTATTTGATATTCCTTTTGTTGTACAATTGTTGCTTACAAGAATGGACAGGCTGCCATCATTGTACTCGGCTCAATGGAAGTTAAGTCTGTGTGTTCTGAGCTTCCAACATACCATGACAGATTATCAGCTGTGGCTTATGGCCAATGTTAAGTAATTTATTGTGATTGCATACTCATGTGTTCTCACAAGAGAATAGCAAAACCCTTCGCTTATTTTGAGAATCTTTGTTGTCTTTCCTTTGTTAAGTCGGAGTTCTATTGCAACAAAGGAAAGGGATTACACTGAAAGCTCTAAAAGAGTTCTGAATGATAATACTGAACAGAGGCTAGGAAACAATTTGGAATTCCAACCCAAAGTGTTTAAAGTTTTGTTGAGAGGGTGGAGCTGAATGTAGAACACTGTCTTGAGATGTTTGTGGTTCAAGTCCCAACCTTGCTGCCTTTTGTGTTTCTCACAACAATGGGGTGTTGAGTACAAACTTGCATATCGTTGAATCAGTGCAAACCGGTATCATTGTTTTCAAAAACGTCATATCTCACACACCAAAGCTCCATGCAAATTGGTGTGGCTAGACGCATAATTGTTTTGTGTTTACATCCTGTCTATTTGAAGTGAGTTTTAATCATTTCAAACTCGCATTTACCATGAGTGCTAGTTTAGGAGAAACAACCTTTGGGAATTGACACAATGATATCCATACTAAGAGAGAAATATAACTTTGTTACTCTTCTTCATTTTTCAGATACAAATATGATGACAGTGAAAGCGATACTGAAGATGATGGAATAGAGGACCTGATATCAGAATTAAAATCACTGACTACAAATGATATCAAGGCACACTGTGATCCCAAGTTTCCTCAGTCTGTAAGAAACAAATCCTTCTTCTATTTCAGGGGTTATAGATTGTTAATGGGAAAAGTGAAGGAAACAGAAATACACTGACATTCATGGTCAGGGTTACCCTTAACTCTTTTAGTGACTGGCCAGCATGACCAGTTAGCTTGTCATTTCACAAGTCAGTCAGTCCTTTTATCAAACAAAATGAAGATGCTTTTCAACACTGAACTAGCCAGCCAGACTACTTAGAGTAAAGTTTGACTGGTCCTTGGATGTTTAAACTGGCATGTGGCTAGTGGACAACCAATAAGGGTGAACGCTGATGGTGTAAGGTCATGTTCAACATTTTTATGTAAAGGTTAACACTCAGTCATGTCAGCAGTAGAGCCGGTAGAGCTCTATGAGATTTGAAAACAAGCGGTACCTCACTGTGTTCAACTGCAGCCAAGCAGTACCTCACTGTGTTCAATTGCAGCCAAGCAGTACCTCACTGTGTTCAATTGCAGCCAAGCAGTACCTCACTGTGTTCAATTGCAGCCTAGCAGTACCTCACTGTGTTCAATTGCAGCCAAGCAGTACCTCACTGTGTTCAATTGCAGCCAAGCAGTACCTCACTGTGTTCAATTGCAGCCTAGCAGTACCTCACTGTGTTCAATTGCAGCCAAGCAGTACCTCACTGTGTTCAATTGCAGCCAAGCAGTACCTCACTGTGTTCAATTGCAACCAAGCAGTACATCACTGTATTCAATTGCAACGAAGCAGTACCTCCCTGTGTTCAATTGCAACGAAGCAGTACCTCCCTGTGTTAAATTGCAAACAAGCAGTACCTCACTGTGTTCAATTGCAAACAAGCAGTACCTCACTGTGTTAAATTGCAACCAAGCAGTACCTCCCTGTGTTCAATTGCAACCAAGCAGTACCTCACTGTGTTCAATTGCAAACAAGCAGTACCTCACTGTGTTCAATTGCAACCAAGCAGTACCTCACTGTGTTCAATTGCAACCAAGCAGTACCTCACTGTGTTCAATTGCAAACAAGCA
>JAUELU010000026.1:4626855-4641557 GCA_032357145.1 Evasterias troschelii | reverse complement strand
AGAAAAGTAGTATCCGTTGGGTTAGTGTGTGCGTCCGTTGGGCCGAATACTCGTCTGGCTGTGTACAAATCCACATCGACCTGCCACACACGCGACACGTTCGGTCGTTGCTAGGCAGTTGCTATGGTGGGCGTGGCTTCTGGATCGGTGTATTGGATAAAAATATTGAATGTTTCTCCTCAAAAGTAACACTGATACCACGAAGCTGACATCAGTGGGTTGCACGAAGAGAATTTGTTATAGCACATTATTCATTTATAATATAGGATCACAATAATCAAGATATCATGGCCTTAACCAATGTGCAAAACAAAGTATCACTGAACCAGTTAAAGTAAGATTCTGCTCCCATACACTGCTCCTCACACTGCTTTTTGCTATTAAAGATGATCAGAGCATACTGATCAAAATTTTAGTTGACATGCCACTTGTTCTTATTAGAACCACAAGTTCAACTCATAAGAGAGATTACATAGATTTAGGCCGTGTCTGAATTGGAGGCTACAGCTTATGGCTATGGTTAGATTTCCGCATCACCATGCGGTGAAGTAAAGTACCTCCTTAGCAACAGAGTTGAACAGACACAGTCGTATCTGTAGCCACCAATTCAGATACAGCCTTAATGTCACCCTTATACCCAGTAATACTTCCTGCAAAAAGAAAGTGAATTTTGACGTCAACACTCTAAATTTGCAGCGAATCTTTCTAAAGAGTTGAGCATATTTCAACTTCAGCAAAATGTTTGTTGCAACTTTGTGACATAAAATTTAGCTTTGCATTTGCATGAAGTACGAACCAGGCCTAAATTTCAAGATCCACAAACCTTTAGAGAAGACTGGGGTCTGTCCGGTCAGCTGTTCCAGAACCTTAGCAGCTCTAGTCAGTCTATCACCGCTTTCACCAACGCAGATGTTCAGGCATAGTTTACGAATCCTCAGCTCTCGCATCACATTCTGCTTCTCTTTCTTCTCCTCGCCTTGAGTCTGATTTAAAAAACAAAAATTTAAATTGGTTTTAAATAAGTGAATTAGTTCCTATCCTATAGTTTTCAATTAACATACCAAACCAACTTGAAGAAAAGGAATAATTTGATTGAACAGAAGTTTGTGTGTTCAATATTGTTTCAGATTCTGCTTTTTAGTTTGTTTTTGTCATAATGAGTGAAAAGTGGCAGACATATACAGCATCTTCTCATTATATTTTTACTCATTTTTGTATATTTTAATTTTTGAAAGCAAAAACAAACAGACAATAAAGGCAGTCTTATCGGCTTTACTGACATTAAACATTCTCCAGCCAAAAAAGGCAACAGACATGAGTGAATTTAACATTCATGTCCGGGAAGAATTTGAGTTTCCAAAATGTTTTGCTGTTGGTATGATTATTTTGGGGGAAACATATTCAATGTTTAATGCAGTATAGTTAAATGAATTAAATGCTATGGAAATCATTCAGGTGATTGTTATTCATTATTGGCATGCTGAGAACCGATTTTGTATTTCACACATAACTGTGCCCTCCGGTCCTTAAGTTCAGACAGTCAATAGGGTAATCAATCTTAACTAGACCTGTACAAACAGTTCAAATACTTGTCTGTGGTAATTAAATAAGAGCCTGCAAAAATGTAAAAAGATAAATTCATCTTAATACAAACACCTTGAATCATCATATGTTGACAGACAGAAAAGAAAACCATGAAAAAATATTAATTATTATTGGCCACTCACGGTCATTAAATAGTCTTTTAAAAAATACTGTTTTAATTTGGCTGACTTTCCAAAAAATTAAAATTTCTGTCTCCGGCCGCCACTTTTTTTATTGAACATGAAATAATGATTAAATTTTAGCAACTTATTTTTTGTACAACAACTCTAATGAATGAGATGTTGCTTTTGATTTTTGGTAACAATGAATAATTGATGAGTGACACTGAAACTGAAAGAGTGGCAGCTGGATAAACGTCTACACATGTGACATGGATATTGACCAATCACAGAAAACTGTGTTTTGGATCATTTTGCTGTAGTGTAGCCAGATAAATATCCCCAGCCTTTCTTGAATTCTTTCCAGAGTGGATTATTTTGTTAATATGGTTAATGACAATTCTGCCACCCAGCATGCCCAATGCCACCAGTCTAGTTAATTAATAAACAAATTAAATAAAAACACAGCCCTACAACTACATAGACTATTCCTGCTATGCCCAAAATTATGGTGTTCTATACTATAGACGACATAATACACCTATCAATTGTATGACACACTTTAGGACCCCCTGGAATGGTGCGTCATGTCCTTATGTGGCGAAGGGTTTTTGTGTCCAAAGACCCACCCTGTGTCAAAAAATTAACACACTTGTTGCAGATTTGGACGGTCTTCCGAACGATTTTTTGACTCACCTTTCGCAGATAGCACCGCACCACGGACGGACAAATCATCGCACATAATCGCTTGCGCTGCAAACGATGCAGCGCGCAGTGAATACCAAATATTTCAACCTTTTACGTACGAGTTTCCCGGCACACATGCTGAAAGTACATGGCAAGTGTATGCACGAGGCGAGAATGTTCTACTTGATCTTCGAGACGTGCGGTTCCCAATGCATTAGCTATCAAACACATGAAATATTAGAGGGAGAACCAGTCTACTAAAAAATGCATCCTCGTATCCATCCATCGAACCCTACTATCATGCGTGTGAGAGAGATAATATACCACAGGGCCGAGGTTGACAAAACCACAGCGCCATGAATTACATGTATTTTGGGCCAAAGCTTGCTATGCAGCGGAAAAGAAACGGCCGTCTGAGCTGGCTTGTGGTGATCGATGACTTTCAAACAGTAAATTCCCGACCCTCAAGCAACATAAATGTTCACAAAATAATACCAACATCATTATACACAGGCGGGGAGGGTAGGTGCAATTTTATTTGCCACTAAATAAACAAAATAAATGTTGAAATGGACATCGACGAACCATGACGTACCTCGACGTACCGTATGTAGATTTTTTGACTGACCACTCTTGGACTTTGACGTACCCACAGTCACTTTTTCGAGAGTAAAGACGCAAACTTGACACACCATCCCCGGGGGTCCTATAGTGCGTCATACAATAGTGTACATTGTGACTGTCTTTTATGTCGTGCCGTGGCCTGTTTTTCAATTGAATTGCATGGTATGGTGGTTAACACTTCCGTCCTCTGTAGCGTCGGATGTCAGGCCATCGTCCGTCGCATCTTGCCAATGCGCCACCTGTCGCATTGCCCGTCCCTTGTCAAATCAGTTTTAAAACTTGTTTCGCACTCGACACAGCGAAAAGCTGTATAACTGAAAACATTTATAAGCTTTTTTAAAAACATGTTGATTGCAACGGAAGACGCACGACATGGTCGGGACAAATTTCCGTATCCTGCCACCACCTTTTATCTAATTTTTACAAAAAGGAATATCTCATTTAGGTAAATTAGATACTATTTTATATCATAACGAATGAAAAAGTGGTGGCAAGATACGGACATTTTTCCCATGGTCGAGGGCAAGACGCAACAGGCGACGCGGCCCATGGCGCAGACATCGCCAAGGACACGAACGACAGACGACTGCTGAAGTCAAAACCACCATTCATGATTCATTAATCTATTAAGAATCAAGCGACGCGAATTCACTAAGCAACTGGTTATAGGATGATTGTAATTTAAGGACATAAAATTATTATTATAAATTTAAGGAAGACATTAATAATTATCCGCTTACTGGCCCAGCCCACAGCCACAGTCTCGTTACAGACAAGCAGCCCAATCGGTAATTTTTAAAGTGAAAAACACACAATAATTAACAGTTACTGCATCAACATCGAGGCAAAAGGAACAGTTACATGTATTGATAAAATAGGGGGAATTCTTTCTAGCTTTTCATTCCTCTTATACAACTTAACAAAACCTAGATTACGATAGATTTTTCTCGGTTAGTTTTCGAGTCCTTACTCACCGCCATGTTGGCTGTGCAAAAGAACGAATTGCATGCTGGGAAACTTACATTTCGACATTAGGCTTTTAACATTATGTAAAATCAAAAGAAGATATTTCAAGTATAAACACTTATTTCATAAACATTTATACTTGATAGGTAAAATTGTTTATATTTTTTAAATAAAAATACACTAAACGCAGTAAATATGTCGAAATTAATTTTTTTATTTTTAGGAAAATTTACATATTTTGTGAAGAGGCTGTCATGTAAACATACATATATTTCACGTTAGCAACCTGAGGAGGAATAGACACAAAAACTGTATTCTGATTGTTTCTTCCAAAAGAGTTTTTGATAATTGAGTGAAAATGACCGGTCACGATGAGGAAGAAGATACCGGCCCCTCGGTTGACTCCACTGACCCAGAAGAGCGCATTGCTGCCCGCAGAATCCGGATTTCAAAACGTGTTGAAATGGCAAGAAGGTAAGAAATCTGTCACAAAATATTGAGATCGTTCTACGTACAGGTTGTGTGTGAATAGAGGGCGCTGTTTAATGGCACTTATTATGTTTTATTTTTACATTAAATTCCAGATATACCTCTCTATGTTCAAATATCTAGCAACATGTCATGGAAACAACATATCATCAACATTACATCCAAATCATCCCGTGTCCTGGGGCTTCTACAGAGACATCTTTATGACTGTAGCAAAAAAGTGAAACCACGGCATACAAGTCACTTGTTTGTCCACGTCTGGAGTACTGTTCTAGTGTCTGGGATCCCCATACCAAATCCAAGAAATCCAAGACATACAAGAGGGACACAAGCATCACCGACATACTTACAAAACTAGACTGGCCAACCCTAAAAGAACGTAGGACCTCCAACAGACTTACGTTCCTGTTCAAAGCAACAAGAAATATCATCGCCTTCCAGAAAAACAAACTACCCAAACCCTCAACTAGATCAACACGAAGCTGCTCTCAAAACACATCCTTTATTCCATTTCATACCCAAAAGGACTGCTACAAATTCTCTCTCATACCACGCACATAAAAATAAAATAATAATAATTGTTGGCTTTCAAATCTGATTTTTTTTTATAGTTTTGTGTCTTTTTACGATTCTTAACGCTTATAATAAAGCATATAAATAAACAGTGATAATTGAATCACCAAGCCAATGTTTAAGTTTTAATATTATTAATAATAAATGATACGAGGGTTAAAAAAGAAATTAACCAGACTGTACAGCTGTAAGGAAATGATATTAGGCACATGGCTTCTTTAAGCCTAGCTGTATTTTAAAAAAAAACACTCACTCTGGTCTGGAGTCTTATGACTCGGCTCAGCTACCCTCACTTGTTACGCAGTCTGCCGCTCAGCCATGACACGCTAAGTATGAGATGATTCTACCATAGAGAGCACCATTTACAGACAGCTAGGGCTAGGGGGCATCAAGGCAGGGCTCTACTTCATTTGCGCTTCACTTGGTCGACGCCGGTGTCACGTCCTCGACATTCCGGCACACTGAGCGTTCCAGGTGACATACGCATGCGTGACCGTACTATTCGTTTCAGCCGTGTTGGTGACGTAGCTCCTTTTCGTGCTCTTACATTGCCTCGTCGTAATAATATTTCTCAGATTGTACACGTACAGCCTTCTTTCCCCCCTATATAAGGGGCAGGCCTTCCACATACTTTCCGCTTGTAAGGTATCGAGTTATTATTGATGTCTTCACACCTAGAGTTATGAAACGACTTCACATGCTTGTGCGTTCATCACTACTAAAGCTATGGGCGGCGCCATGACAGCTAGAGACTAGAGGCACACTCGGCGCGGCGCAAAATTGACTACTTTCGCTTGCTGCGCGCAGGCATGACATGATGTAATGTATTATTATTAGTCATCTGGAACGTTTAGCACGCTGGAATGCTCAGTGCGCGACACTGGCTGGCACTGACCACGACTGCAAACAGCAAATTTCTGAATGCTGCATTATTTTTGTATGTGAATAAATGTTTGGAAAAGTTTCCTTACCAGACTGCAATCTTTTCACTAATTGGTTACCAAACAAAGGGAATATCTATATTGAGTAAATAAGATATGCCTACTAATGTAGTACTACTTTATTATTTCATAATGAATCAGAAAGTGGCAGTCGGATTACGGAAATTTTACCATAAGTTTTTGCCAAACCATTCTTTTTCATTTTCCTCGTTACTCAACCAATCACAGTGTCACATAGATGCCGACTTTTTCTTTTTTTTTTCTTTAGGGAAGCAATGGGAGAAGACCCAAACTCCTTAAAGAAAGAAGACAAGGAAGAACAGAGTAAGAGTAAACGTCAGATAGAGGATAGTAGACAGGTAAGGACCATTATGATGTAGGAAATTGCAACTACCCAATCCTACTTTACCTGATCTCATGGGAACTACATGTAAGGTCAAATTCAGCGCTATGATCCACTCATTGTACAATTGATAGAGTCCTTATAAAAATGGGGAAAATCTTATATTAGAGGTCTACAGAGGTCTCTAACCTCATGTTAACATTTTGTAAAATGCCACCGTGTTTCAAGTGCAAATTCCATCAAAAGTCAAAAAATTTCAATGACATCACATTTCAAATGAATTGGTGTGTGAGTTTTTGTACAGAGATTTTAGTTTATTCCTGATTTTTGATGATTTTCAATCAAAACGGCACTGGATTTGACATTTAGACTGGCACAAAGTTCCTCTTTGTATTATACAGACCCATTTCTTTTAGATGTGAGGTTTGTGACTTGTAATTTGTTCCTGACTTTCATGAGGACTTTATCAATTGAAAAATGAGTGCTTCACAAAACTGAATGTATCTTTGAAGCTTGAAGGCAAGTCTGTAATATTTATATAGATGTTTCCATGGTAAGATTGAGTTTCTTTCTCATCTATTTTGTGTTTTTCCCCTGAAAATGTCAACTAAAAAGGCACTGTCGATTGGAATCTACCACTGGCTGTGTCTGGGGATTTGTCCAATAGTCACAGTTAAAGTGACAGCTAGATTATTGTTTTGTTTTGATCATAGCGTCTGACGAAACTAAAGACAGATGGCACGGAGCTAGTGTCCAATGTAAGAGTAGCAGCGGATGCAAGAGAGGCACATAGACGGACAGATGAGGAAGAAATCCAAAGACAAAGGTTAGCTTGAGGGTCGCAGAGATTTACAGTAGAACTTAGAGCCATTCTAATTGCTTTATTCCTCGTACTGCATCTCTTTGGAACTCCATCCTACAATCTAGACTACAATAAAACTAACCTGTGAAAACTTCATTTCGAAAGTTGGTCGCGTTTTTTACACATCTTCGATAATCCAGAGCAAATATATCCAGGCAGGAATAGGAATACACAACCTGAGAAACGTTTCTCAGATTCGAATTATGTGGCATAAAGACTGCTATTTTTATACATAACCACATTACTTTGAAGTGAAATGGTTCTCAAAATGCTTTATAACCAATAAGTTTGTATGTCATATTTTAAGAGTGATTAGCAAATGTATTCCCTTTAAGTTTAGGCAAATACTTGAGGCAGTATTGGCTCAATAGAGAGAAGAGAAAACTTGTCTTGTTGACTCAATTCACCTGACATATCAACACACAAGTCTTAGTTGCATCATTTTGGGAATGAGTTTCCCTGTGTGAAGGAATGAAATACAAGTCACAATGCACAGGTCTTATGTTAAAGCCAATGGAAATACATTATGACTGTACAAGGTTTTCTTAGCTGTTTTTTACTGTTGAATGTTATCAGGAATGAGAAGTTAGAAGCTGAGGCTAAGGCAGGTCTAGAACGCTTTGAAGAGATCACTAAGAAATGGGAGCAAGCCAACACCAGAGACCTTCCAATGGAGCTTCATGATTTACTGAAACAACAGAAGTCTCTCTCTGAGGCCATGATTGATGAAAAGAATAAACTCATTAATGACTTCCAGATGGTAAGATTCACAAAAAGAATAAGTCAATCAGGACTTTCATTTCTTGAATCTAATGGGACTCTGTAAAGTTATTAGAGGGCTTTTAAAAAGTCCATCATTTCTTTTGGAGAACGCTCAAACAGCAAAGATAATTAACTTCACAAAATGAACTCTTGATGCCATTCCACTTTCCACAAGTGTCCTCTTCTTTGACTACACTATGTATGCAAAGATAGGAAATAAAAACTCCTATTTCTTATTTCTTGTGGTACTTAATTAATTTTTCTTGTCTCAGGAATTAAAGAGTAAAGATGACCAGTATGTTAAGGACTTGAAGAAAGAAGCTGAAGACATTGATCTGATGATTGATAGAATGGAAGAGCAGATTAAGAACCTGACTAAGGCCTACCGAGATGAACTCACTCAGATTGAGGTAATGAGGAACATAACGTATTATCCAAACAATTTGTACCTCTCTCTCCAGGAGACATAGGTATTTGCTTGTGTGCTTAAGCTGCCTCAAAATGAAGACATTTTGTTACTTTCCTTGTGGGGATACAGAAATCATTTGAGACGGAAAGGTCTGAACTACTTGAAGGTAATCACCGTAAATGGGATCAATCCATGATTGGGCGCGGTGATCAGGAATTGGAGTACATGAAACAGAGAGAACGACGAGTTGAAGAATTTGAGAAGCAACTTCAACATCTACGGATACAAGACGCTGATGAGTACAATATGGTGAAGATTAAACTGGAGACAGATGTACAGGTTGGTCATTATGCATTCATAAATAGGCAATACACTCATAGGGAGAAATGGGTTCCAATCAAGGTAGCTTTATACCTTGATTTAGGTCATTATATCATCAGTGGGGAAGTGGGTTCCCATCAAGGTAGATTTATACCTCGATTTAGGTTATTGTACCATTATTGGGGGAAGTGTATTTTAAGCCACAAATGCCCCTTTGAGAATTTTTCCAAGTGCTTTAAGAGAAATTATAAATTCTACTTTTTCATAAAGTGATTTCCTCGCAGTGCTACCAAAACCCGCCTTAGGTACATTCGGTTGTAATAATTATCAAGGTATGAAAGACAGCCTTATTATCAGAAGTTGATTAACAAATGTTGTTTGTTCTGATCAGGTTTTAGAGCAGCAGCTTCAGCAAATGAAAGCAACGTATCAGCTGAATCAAGAAAAACTTGAATATAACTTTCAAGTCCTAAAGAAACGGGATGAAGAAAACACCATCACAAAGTCACAGCAGAAACGCAAGATTACTAGGTCAGTGTTTGTCAACTGTCTCTGTTTTCTTGTACCCATCTGACTAGTTTCTGAAAAACTTGACTGAGTTTTACTTTTCCTTTTTACTATTACCTCTCTTTACCGTGATTGAGTCCACCCTTGGACCACAGCTTGAAACTTCAATTTGGTCTCTCATTTCCAATCTGATTGGTATTTGTGAAATGCCTTCTTTTTCTCTTTACAGGCTTCAAGATGTGATGAACAATCTGAAGGTAAAGTTAGCGAAACAGGAGAAGCAGTACCGTGAGGAAAACCAGGGACTAGCGGATGACTATAAACGCATCACTGAGCAGTTTAAAGAACTACAAAAGAAATCAAAGTAAGGAAGAGTTTGATATTAAGCTCTGGATGGTTCTTTAAAAAAATGGTTGAATGTTGAGGTTTGTTTATATGTAATCCAAATTACAATTCAAAATGAATTATCTCATGAATCAGACAATTCAACTTGTTACTAGTTTGCTTTGTATTGTTTTTTCTTCCTGTGTTGTTAATAGACACTTTCAAGCAACGGATACAAGAAAGTTTCATGACATTTGGTGCATGAATGAAGAGCAGGTAAAGATGCTGGCAACCAGTTGCTTAGAACAAGACCGAATCATCACTGAACAACAACTAGGTCTGCAGTGGAAAGCTCCAGAAAATATGTAAGTAAACAAAACTCTTCAAAGTATCTAAGAAAATTAAGTTTTGCTTAAAATGCTGTAGTTTTTAGGAAATGTGTAAAACAGCAGTTTTATCACGCATGAGAATACCTCATGTTTAAAAGTTTTGAAAACATATTATGTGGTTTTTCACCATTTTCTCATGACTCCGAAGACCGATTGAGCTGAAACTTTCACAGGTTTGTTTTATGTATATTTTGGGTCATATCAAGTGTGGATACAGGTATTTGACAATTACCGATGTGACACATGTGCTTTAAGTTAACTTCTGGAGTCTCTTATCAATAGGTGGTTCTTGGATAATGACGGACCAATCATTAGCAAGAAGAGTCAAGAGAAAACCACTGTCACCTCCGCCCATGAGGTCTTAAAGGAAATTTTGTCAACAGATGGCAGTGTGAAGGAAGATGAAGGAAGTGAGATTGGCTCAAGCATCAGCCAAGATGGCCCTGGGGAGGATGAAGAAGTTGTAGAGAAACCCAAAGTATCTGTGAAGACAATAAAGAGGGTGTTGGAATTACTGTGTGATGAATCGGTGAGTAGTTTATAGTTTGGTTTGAAAATCAGCCAATGATAGGTCTTCATTGAGCTCAGTGAGGGCACTATTTGAGTATGTGATGTCATGTGATGTCATATGCAAAGGGGTCTATGATATGTTGGCTTAGGTAACCTGTCATAGCTTAGCAGGGTTGTTTTGCTCAATAAAATTGAGACTTGGGGCTGATTTCTTAAAGAGTTAAGATTGTTTATCAATCTTAATTGCTAAGCAATTGTGTGAAGTTCTTATACAAATTACTATTGAAGGTGAATCTTAGTGCTTTGTGAAATTGATCTGAGGACTGAAATAGTTCCAGCAATATATGTATTGGCAAAGCTTTAAATAGCTGGAAACTAGTCACAGTTGTATAAATCACAAGAAAGTTTTTGAGGTATTTTGTGTGTTTGCTAATACAAGCAGATTTGTCTGCTTAGCAGCTCTTGATGTTATGTAAGTCAACTTTATATTTATTGGTGGTACTCCTCAAAAGAAGTGTATGAAAAAGTTGATTTGAACATGAGTAAATTGATATAACAATGCTTCAATTTCTTGTCTTCATTTATTGCAGGGTTTCTTAGTAGAATCCAAACTAAATACACTCCTGGCTCCATTAGAGAAAGATGAACGAAGTCTGATGAAACTTGATGCCATCTTTGGGGTAAGATATCTTCAAAGTAAATCATTCTTAATCCTTGTGGGTAACCTACGGGGATCATCCCTGGTCTGATCATTTCAAGACACACACTCATCAGCCACTGCCAGAAACATCGGGACAAACCCCTTTTATCAGCGATAGTTAAGTGTAATTTGGTTCTTTCACGTGCATTACACAAGACAAAGGACCAGCAGTTTTAACATCTCATCCGAAGGATGAAGCAATTATGGTAAAGTGTTTTTCTGATAAGAACACAGGTGTCAAGACTGGGACTCGAACCCAGAGCTTGAGTACAGTGTTTGACCTCTTGGCCACAACATGCGCCTGCACAGATACTACACAACAGATACAGGATAGCATGGAGACAGTCACTAATCCCCAATCTTATTGTTTTGTTTCTCCTTACAGGCCTTAGGTGTAGACACTGAGGAAGATGTACACAAGTTAACAACTTATTTCATCATGCATCAGCAACCTACTGAGGTCCCTGCTGCTGAGACTGTGGCTGCTGAAGACATGGATGCACCATTCACTGTGGATACAGATAAACAGGTATGAAGTATCTTGCATCTTGCATTGGTGTACTCTCCTAAAAGCATTGCTGCTGTCCTGGAGAGCTTTGTGTTTATGCTGTTAGGGTGCTGCTTATCAGATGGTGGTAATGTCAATTTGCTATTCTGATTTCCTATATTTTCTCATATAACAACGAGGTCCTAGTGTGCTTGATTACGCAAGTTTCTCTTTTAAGACATTTACGAAAAAACATAATTGAGAAAATAGTGTTGAGAATCTGGCTGGCTCGTGTTTTTCCCCCGCCTTTCACCTCTGCATGCAGACCCCGGTTCAAATCTTACTTAGGACCAAAGCCTTGCACATGTTGCATGTGGATTGGGTTCTTTCCTCCTACATCTTAAACTGAAAGTTTTTTTCTCATTTTCTATTCATCCTGTTATTGGTGCTAATTGCGTTGTTGAATGTGTAATAAAACAAATAAATACCTGGGCTTGAATTGGTTTGGTGAAGTCACTGTTAAAAGCATCTTTAGACATCTCTTTATTGAATTATAAATTATTATTTTATTTTTCTTGTTCATGTCAAGTATTCCTGATTCAAGGTTGCTAATTATTAAGAACTCATTGATTCCTTCAGATGACAGTCTCAGCAGATGCTGTTGCAGATCCTCAGGGTGTGACACAACACAGAGCATCACAGGTGACACAACCCAGAGCACAAGGGTTGAGGCAGGCACCAGATGGGTCTGAGGCTGGAGAACAGGTACTTGTTGTAAAACGTCTTTATAACAATCTAATAATATTTAGGGTAGCATGGGTGGCCAGTACTTAAGAGGCTCTCACCTCTCACCACTTGGTACTGAACTTGTTTTTTATTTTTTATTTCACATTATTTGAAATTATTAAAAACAAAAGAGACATAGAGAGAAGAACAAGATACAAAGTGAGCTACAACGTGGTTCAAGTGTATGAATCTAAGCTGCCCGGTGAGTGTTCAAGAAGTCTTTGGTTTGTGTTTGTCAAGTTGTAATCCAAGATTTACTTTGTCTTGATGTATCTTTAGGATGAGTTTGCAGAAGGAGTTGATGCTGAGATATTACATGTAACTGGTCGTCTTGAAGATGCTGCTGGTTCCATACGCTCAACACGATCTGATGCAACTGAACTGATTCATCCCAATGATGTAGTTAAAGCTATTAGACACTTTGTAGATCAGAACACTAAACCAACTAAGTAAGTTTCAAAATGAAAACATTAATTGTTATCACACAATGCAGCACTGAAGACGAAGGCCAACATTGGTATAGGATGCAGACCTTTCCCCCCCCCCCCATATTCCATTAGGGCAAGTGTGATAATAGAATTATCTTATAGAATCGGTGAATATCACCTGTCTTTTCTCTGTGATATCACACTCTTGTTGTTATACATGTAGGTTGACCAGTAGGAATTGAGGATTGAAGTTTGCTTGCAGATAAATCTACTTCTTCTTACGCCTTACCAATATGCTTTGTTCTGCCATTTTACCAACTCTGCTTACCAACTCAAATGACTTAAGGTATAAATACAAAATGTGGTTTCAATCCCAGCAAGGTTTTTTCTAAAAGGCTAAATGACAACACAACACACACTTACAAACAAATATTAGTGTTTGTTACAGTACTATGCATGTATTTGTATTTTGCAGAAATAAACTTGCATTCCAACTGGTACATTTTTTTATGGGATTCAAAAAACAAACTTGTTGGACTTTTAATCTCTAAGCTATCAATTCTCCAGTATTCAAAGACTTTGATCTAAAATTCACCACATGTTTGCTTCTGTTTGTTGATGAGCGTGATGAAAGGACACATTGTCTTATCCTCTCTGGCTCCATTTCACAAAACACTAAGATTCATTTAAAGATGTGATGTCAATATTGCCTTAGTGTTTTGAGTTGTGACATCACACTTTGCTAAGCAATTAGTACATGTCTGAATAACAATCTTAGGTCTTTGTGGAATCAAGCCCAGGATACCAATGGAGATGTCTTCACCCTTGCACAGTCTTTGAGAATTAATAAATAAATTTGCTAATTTTTTCATTATTTCTTCATTTGCAGAGAAAAAGTGAAGTTTCAGACATTCCGTATCATCTCAGGAGAGGAAAGGGATGACAGGTGAGTTAAGACAATTTTAAGAAGAACAGGAAGACAGACAATAGACACATCTTAAAGATGATGTGGTGCAAACCTTTGATTGAAAGACACTTCTGTATTGAGTTCTGTGAAGTTTGAGGTTTTTGTTTTTGTTTGTAGTGAGGATGGTAATGAGTTGTGTGAAATTTGACAGTTTTTGTTTTTGTTGTTTTTGTAGTGAGGATGGTAATGAGTTGGGTGAAATTTGACAGTTTTTGTTTTTGTTGTTTGTAGTGAGGATGCAGCGTTCTGGGCAAGCTTCCCATCAGTTCTCTCTGGGAAACAGGAGAAAGTCTGGAAAGCTTTTGTTGATGGATTGGAAAAGTACAGGTAACAAAACTTTCTGTTTGGAAAAAATTATACTAGAAACTTTTATTAACCATTCAGTGACAGATAAATGTAGATGTACTGATTTAAGACATCAATCTTAATTAGTGGCTGCTTTATGGAAATAACAAAGATTACAAGGATGTGTGATTGTTGTTGCATCTTCCTTTTACCTCTAAGATGGCGTTGTGATGACTTATTGCATAAGGTCTATTGTAGTGGAATACTTTTGAGAAATAAACATCAGTACTGATAGAAATTTAAATCACAATCTGATTCCAGTTTTTTTTTTTCTCGACAGTGATGTCCTTAACCAACGTTCTAAGCTGATCACAGAAACAGATTCTCTTCGTCAGCAAAATGCAGAATTGAGAATGCTTCTTCATCAATACATTAATTCCAAAGTCAATCAGGAACTAGAAATCCCTCCTACTAGAGTACTAAATCTTGATATACCACAGTAATCTTAGTACCTTCTGGCCCTACTAGAGTACTAAATCTTGATATACCACAGTAATCTTAATACCTTCTGGCCCTACTAGAGTACTAAATCTTGATATACCACAGTAATCTTAGTACCTTCTGGCCCTACTAGAGTAC
>JAUELU010000026.1:4409665-4423456 GCA_032357145.1 Evasterias troschelii | reverse complement strand
CTGGTGCCTGGTGCCTGGTGCCTGGTGCCTGGTGCCTAGGGAACACTGGTGCCTTTGGCCTATGGAATACTGATGCCTTTGGGCTATGGAATAAAGGTGCCTTTGGCCTATGGAATAATGGTGCCTAGGGCCTACAGAATACTGGTGCCTTGGGCCTAGAGCAAACTGGTGCCTGGGGCCTATGGAAAACTGGTGCCTAGAGCCTAGGGAGCACTTAATCAAGCCCCATCTGGTTCCCAGTTACACTGTTATAACCTGTGAAGGAAACATAATCACACTTCACAATTATTATTGCCTTGCAGTCAAGACCAGAAGTTAAGGATTGGCCCAAGTTACCTTGTCCAGTCTGTGAGACCAACTCTGCTGCCCCGCCCAGTGGCTTGATGACCACGCCCATCAGACCCTTGCCGACGCCTCGTATGACACCTGTTGCCTTCTGAGTGCGTGAGCTGATTGCTGGTGCTTGATAAAAGCTTTTGATTGGTTGGTCAGCGATGCCACCGATGGCTCCTATTGGTGGAATAATGTTTCAGAAATGACACATTGAGAGCTAAATGTTGATGTTATATTATAAAATATCAAACTTAACCATAGCCCGCAAGAGTTCTTTGCTACAAATACCACCACTACAACAGGTAACATACAGTTCAGACAGGCGCTCCAGAGTCGCACTGAACCAAATAGATTAGGAGTGATTCTAGGTCAATCCAAATAAATGTTGATTTTAGACAGGCAAACTTAACATAACATTTACATTAGGTTTGGCTCATGACAAGATTGATGTCTAAAACCAAAAAGCTCCGGAGTGTTTCCGAACGCCAGCAACAGTAGATCTTTCAACCTCCAGTACGTCCAGTTGCTCGTTATTGATGTATAAATCAATAATTTGGTTCGGCAAGACTCTGGAGCACCTGTCTGAACCGGATATTACTCAACACACTGTTTTGACATTTTCAAACTAACGCATAATGTACCTTGCCTATAATAGCCCGGATGTACAAACAAAACAAGTCCATGCTTAGAAACAACGTTTTTGTACAAACAAATTTTCATGCAAGATACACATTTCACAAAATTGAGATACAATGTTTGCACTGATGAGGCGAAACACTCGAACAGGCAAGGAAACAGTTGTCACCTGCCCGAACAAATGTTATTGCAAGTATAGAACTCTTGAAAATGCGTACATGTTTCACATTTAAATTTTTTAAGAAAATAGAATTAGCTGTTGCAAACTGTTTACCAAAAGGACCTGTAGTATAAATGCAAAAACAAAAATAATGGCCTGACGTTTTCGACCCAAGAAGAGTCTTTTCGAAGGTAAACAAAAAAACATCTTCACATTGCACAAAACATTGTCCGGGGGCCCAAATATGAAGTACTGGTTCAGCGTTTTCCTTTAACAATGGGTGCCTCGTTTTGTGTTTACATCCAGGCTATTTTAGGCAAGATATGTTATCACTAGTTTGAAAGTGTCAAAACAGTTTGGTGTTGAGTAATACCCAGTTCAGACAGGCACTCGAAAGTCGCGCTAAACCAAATTATTGATTTAAGTACACGAAAAGTTTGTTAAATGCTAGATAAAACACCCGAGGACCAGTCAAAATTCTCTACAAGTAGTCCACCTGGCTAGTTCAGTGTTGAGAAGCATTTCTAGTTCTTATGAAATATGGACAATTGGAAAAGCTTGTGGACTAGTAAAATAACAAGCTCAATGGTCCAGCTGGCTAGTCATTGAAAAGGTCAAGTGCAAACCCTGTGAGTGACCACACACATTAGCTAAGCAAAACAAAACAAACATTATCTGCTTATCAAAAAAAGAAAGAAAAAGGTTACACCGGAAAACAGCCAACTCTGTTTCTGTGAATAGAGTTCAAACCCTTCCTGCCCCAGTATTAAATTAGACTGGTTGATCTCACCTAGCAAGCTAATCCCAAACCCGCTAAGGCCTTGTAGGAGCCCGTCTGTCATCCGGTCTGGTACCCTGCGTCTCTGCTTCTCCCGCCGTGCAATGTGATCCTCATCCAGTGTGAGCCGGTCTAGGTTACGTGAGACACTGGATGCAAACATTGTGATGGACGTCAGTGTTCCTGTAGGAAGTAATCAAAAACGGGCCAATAACAACTCAATGTTTCCATCAGTATGCTCTGATTGTCTTCGAGTGGAATTCCTAGTGTTAATGTACTGTGACCAGTCAAGCGGATATGGGTTAAGACTTCAGCAAGAAGAAACTGTCACCAACCTGCAGAGAGATGTTTCAGTAGAGACGAGGTTCCGCTGGTCACACCGGCTACGAACGCTGCCGGCCCTCGAGTCAGCCCCTCGTACGGCAGCAGAAATGAGTCTGTCAGCCCACTACGGACATTGCGTAACAACCCAGCTGGGTTGCCTAGAATCTCAAGTGAGCCAAGGACCCAGCCTGCAAACATTTGTAAGAATCAAATTAAAACTTTTCAAAAACATTCTTCAACAAAGTTTGCCCAACTAACTGATCATTTCAGGGTCCTAAAATATACAAACGCTTCAAAACTGTAGTAAGAAATATACAAAAGAAGATGTCTAAATAATGCAAAATATTAAACAAAAAAACACAGTGAGATATTTAATGAACTTAAGGTTTGCATGGTGGGAGTGTAATCAGATGACATCACTGCAGTGTAAGACCATCAAGTAGAGGTCAAAAGGATGCTCATTGGCCCATCCTGTGCGCTGTTCGTACAAATCTCTGCGTTTACCATTGACACATGGGCAGGATGGTGGGGGGAGGACGTCATTTTGCTTAACCGAAGAACTTGCTTATAATTATAGTAGCACTATTTTCTACAAAACATCTTTTTGTAATTGAGACCAGGGTCCAATTTCATAGAGCTGCTTAAGCAGGAAATATTTATTGAAAATTGTCTGCAAAGCAAGAAGGAGCAGGATACCAGTCACAGACGGTACTTGTAACACAGTATTTTGAATGGTAACCTTAATCTGTTAAGTATACTTATAGTTAGCTCTATGAAATTGGACCTAGAGGGTCGTACATACCTGCTTTGAAGAGTGCTCCGGAAGTATAATGTACAGTCAGAGCCTGCACCAGCTGTCGCGTTGTCGCAAACACTGGACCGCTGTCAAACTGTTTGAATGACAGTGGTGTGCTGTCCACCGCAATGAACAGTTTCAAGGATGCGTGGATGCTTGCGAGCAATCTGACTGGCTGGATGAGGAACTGCCGCATGCTGATTGGATCCTTCAGCGCCCTGCTAGCCACTCGAACTTTGGTGGGGAAGCTCTGCCGTGTAATTGGCTGGCATTGGTCATGCGACTTTGCAGGAACGAATGTTTGAATTTTGACGAGGAGATCGTACATGAGTATATCTTCGATAAACAACTCCAGCGGCTTAGCTTCAACTTCGACCGAGGCTAGTTTGAAAGATCCTGTGGTACAGCTCTCCAATAAAGTCAGCGCTACAAAAGCGTGGTGTTTACTGTAAAACGCTGCACGGTTCTTGATTGGTGCATCATGAGGTACTTCGTCCTCCCCACTTTTGAAACTGTCCGGCTGGCTGCAAAGGATCACAGCAAAGTCATGGCTTCCGGATACTTTAAACAACTGGTTGTCCACCTGACAGGCCTGTGCCGAGACCTGCAGCTTTTGCTGTTGAACAGGACTCTTATTGCCGTCCTCGACACATGGGAAGCTTAACAGTTGCACATCATCGACGGTGACGCGAAGCATCTCTGAGGTCTGAACAAGGTCTGTGACCTCATCCATCACCATAACGACAACACTCTCAGCAGATAATCGAAACCTATACTGCAATGGGTTTATAGGGACTGTAATTTTCTCCAATGATAACGCAGATATTCCTTGATCAGCATCCCCCATCTCAACTGCTAATAAAGAGTTTGGTACAGAACTCCTAGGAAGCTCCATTGATGGTTGTATCCCACTACTGCCACCAGTTTTAGAGCCATCCATACTAAGTGGATCTATGGATACTTGTAACTGGGTTCCAACACAGTGACTGGAAAGCAGAACATAGCCAACCCCAGCAACAGAAACTATCTCCGATCTTTCCTGGTGGTCTGTCGCCAACTGTATAGCCTCACTCCATGAATATTTACCCTGTTCAAGACAAAAAAGTCAAACAGTATCAAAAGATGCTACTCTAGCTACTCAAAATTAAAATTCATTATATATTTCATTGTCTGTTCATTCAATACAATCTACATGGTTTTTACGACAAATAGGGAGATTGCCAACATTATGGCTAGAAAGCACAGTTGGTAGAGTGCCATCACGTTAATCTGGATGTCCCAGGTTCAAATCGCTCTCTGATAGTTAATTTGTCTTTGTTCAACCCAAAATAATTTTAAATTTATCCAATCAGTTTCCCTTGTAGTTTATTACTTGACTATAAACAAAAATAATAACAAAAACTAATTTTTATTTAATGCATATAACAATAGCAGATCATTGCACTTTACATTAGTGCCCTGGTCATTGGGCCAATAACATTCCTGTAATCTGTCTCAGCTCCCTGGGGAGTATAATACAGCCACCGGCTACCATGGTGCTCCAAAGGCTTTATCAAACACAATTTGAACCTCTACCCTTCCAGGTACCCGTTTATACCCCTGGGTGAAGAGGAGCAATTATAGTTAAGCATCTTGTCAAGGACACAAGTGTCATGACCAGAATTTGAAACCACACCTCGATGACTTAACATGAATTTGATTCTTTAAACCGCAAGCCAGTCTTACTATGAAAACTTCATCACATCTTTGGGGGGCTTGTCGTGTCCATGCTTTTTTGGATTTGGAAACCAAATATTCCTTACCTTTCTCTCCTCCTTGGGCAGCTTCTGTTCTCCTTTAGAGTCCTCAAGACATATGGCCACACCCAGAAAGCTCCCAAGACACAAGTGAATGCTTGGTAGGAATGGCTGAGGCTCAGAGTCGGGTGTTGAGCTGGTTGAAGGACGCTGGAGGTCATAGTGGACTAGACAGTGTGGTAGAACTAGAGGGATGGATGGCACAGGGCTTCTCTGCTCCAAAACTTCCACTGTAAATGGCAAATTTAAATATTACCCATGAAATAAATCATTTTAAACCATGTATAAAAGTGCGCCATATTGTTACTTCCCACATTTATCAGGCCTTATGCTTTTGTGAAACTATCTAAACTCCTTAGGATTGAGCAACACCGGCAACCAATGAGCCTTACATATTCAGGAAACTGTGTCACCTCCTTAAGAGTGTGCAGCTCCGGCAGCCAACAGGCCTTAAGCAAGCAGGAAACTATCTAGGCTCCTTAGGAGTGTGCAGCACCGGCAACCAAAGTGCCTTAAGCATGCAGGAAACTGTCTCAACTCCTTAATTAAGAGTGTACATACTGGCAGCCAACAGGCTCAACTCCTCAGCACCGGCAACCCAATGGGCGCACAGGTTCCTTATCATTCACATCAACAATCTCTACCCTCACTGTTACCCTCACTGGTACCCATTCACTCCTAGGTGATGAGAAGCAATTAAAGACAAGCTCAAGTACACAAGTGTCAATGCCAAGACTTGAACCCACTCTCTGATGACACAGCAATCAAAATAAGTCTGCCATTGCACACTACTCAATGATAAAATAGAAGACCTCACATACTACCACAAATAGATTTTTATATTTACATTTCTCTGTGATATCAAACGGAGTCTGTCCAAAGTGAATTGGGTAGGGACAGGTGTTGGAGACGGTCACCCTGGTCATCGAGTCTTCATCAAGGGTAAGGTACGTCACACCTTCTTGCTCTGCTAAGATGACAACAAGCGGTTGTGTTGCCATTGTTACCGTGGCACTGGTTGCTTTGGGTGAGGCCTGGCTGTACACTTGGTGAATCTGTTGAATTCAAAAATTACCACAAGACAGCAATATTAATAATACAAATATTCTGGTAGCTAGATCAAGGCGCTTTACAACATTATTATCCCTGTTCATCAGGCATACTTACACCATTCTTCTAACTTTCTCAGCTCCTTTGGGAGCATACAACCTCAAGCCACTTATAATTAACACGGGATTTTATGAGCATTCCCAACACACGGGATCAATGGCTTTGCGAAACTCACCGGTACTGCAACTGGTAGTCTGGGCCTCGATATGTCCACCAGAACCCATCTACTCCAGTGAGTCTGCTCCTGATTGGCCGCCTCTTTGATACCTGCATTCTGACTGGTCAGTTCTGAGGATAGTGAGAAGTACTGGCTCACACTCTCCTGCTCTGCAGTGATTGGTTGACTGGTGGGTAGGACGTTCCACTGTGTAATGGGGATGTGTGTTTCTTGAGTTGTAGCTGAGGGGACCATCACCTCATGCAGTGATGATTCTTGTAGTGGGAGCTATTTATAAAAGAGAGAATGGAAAGAATTGTTAGTATGGTGTTTAAACCTCAAGTGAGGTTTGTGGTGACACCATGTTGATAAATCTCTTTTGAGTAATGGTGGTTCTGAGTAGAACCTATGGTTTCTTAAGACGAATGCCGGACGCTATTTCTGCATGCTTCTTAAGTACTGCTGAAAAGATTCAATGGCAAAAAGAGGATTTTTAGCATAAATTCCAGTACCATTTGACATATTGGTTTTTTCTGTTGTTGTTGTTTTTTTTTTTTTGAGGGATTGCCAAACATCACAGGCCCAACAACCACATCAAATACAAGGGGGTCCATATTGAAAAATTGTCAATATGATGTGTTTAATGAAAGGGAAAACGTATCTACTCCATCATAAAAAACCAATGGTGTTGTAATATGCAGCTCTTTCATAGCGCTTTATCACACCGGATGTGCATCTCAAGGCGCTCAGTATATTTTCCTGCACGGTATGTGGAGCTACGTTTTGAAGTATGAGACCTATTGGTTTACAAGGTGCTGTGGCACAATATGCAGCCAATCAAATCAGGAACACCGGGGCCAACCACTTCTCTTCGAAGGACGAGCAATACTGGTTAAGTGTCTTGCTTAAGGACACAAGTGTCACAACTGGGACTCGAACCCACACTCTGCTAATCAGAAACACCATGATGTACTTTCCCTTTAAGTAACGATTGATCTCACCTTATTTGTTGATGTTACATCCAACGACCTCATCCTTATGGACTTCTTACACTTATTCCTGAGCACAAACTGAGGCAGTATTGTAATGACCCTGATGTTGTGTTTGACAGTGGAACGCACTGTCAGACGAACAACCTTCAAATAAAAAATCACCATAGAGTAAAATGAGCATTGTTACTGTTCATTATGTATAACATTTTTCCAGCGATTTAATAGACGTTAATTTTGAATCGGGTATACCCACTGCTAACACATAATGATTCAAACTGCCTCTTGAAAACAGGCTAGCTCGGTGGTCTAGTGGTGAGACATCTGCTCCAGCAATGCCACGGGCCTGGGTTTGAAGCCCATCCACGTGATTTGCAAATTGTTAGTCTCTATCTTCCTGTTAAAATGATGTCAAAATGCCACTGTGTTTGATACCCTTCAAGTGCAAATTTGTCAATATGCAAAACGTTTGATGCAGTCACATTGCAAATATATGCTATGCACGTTTTTGTACAGAGAATGTTTTGAATGTTTGAATTTGGATGATATTCAATCAAAAGGGCATTGATATTGACCTTTCGATTGGCCCCAAAATTCCTCCTTGGAATGCACAAGCCCATTTATGTTTGAATTATCAAATAAATCACATTTTACACCATTTCCCCAAGACTTTCATGAGGACTCTATCTAATTGAAAATGAGTGCATTATAAAAAAAAATTAAGTTGACTTTGAAGCACCTCTTAAAAATATTACAAATAATAAAACCTGATACAAAACACGAAATACCACAGACTATCTACCACATACCCTGTTCTGTGCCAGCCCCATACGCTGCACAGACAAGCAGACATGGATGAACCCCTCTGATATAAGGGTCAGAGTTGAAGGGTCGTGACCTGTTGATGGGACGGATGCTGCTACGAGGTGTATGGGATTGGATTTAGTGCTGGTTGTGTACTTGGCTTTGCCGAGTTGAAGATGAAAGGCCGTCTGTGGAGTTCCATGAAAAAAGGAAAACCTAATTAGGGAAAACATTCAC
Organism: Evasterias troschelii; assembly: GCA_032357145.1. Classification (NCBI taxonomy): domain Eukaryota; kingdom Metazoa; phylum Echinodermata; class Asteroidea; order Forcipulatida; family Asteriidae; genus Evasterias; species Evasterias troschelii. The sequence continues at coordinate 4,415,336 of JAUELU010000026.1, read as the reverse complement.
AATAAGGAAAATCTGAAAACCCAATTCATATGGGATACTCCAACCCGAGGCGGGATTCGAACTGAGGTCCACAAAGTCAAAAGCAGGGCAAGATATTTCTAAGCCAAAACAATTACAGACTTTGTAATTTATTTATTTATATATTACACATTCAACAGTACAACTAGCGCCAATAACATGATGAATACGAAACAAGAAGAAGGTGTTCAGTTTCAAGACGTGAGAGGAAAACCAGGTCTAAGGTGGGCTTTGAACTGGTGTCTACAGAGGTGTAGTAGTAGTAGTAATTGAGCGAGAGGTTGTCTTCAGCCGACGCCTTCTCGAGAAACTCTGATGGTCGTCTTCCACGCATCCCGGTCCAGCATCAGCGTCCTAAGCTCAGTTGTTTCTTGCTGTGTTGCGTCCCTCTTCAGCTGGTCTACGAAAGTTAGTCTCCTCCTGCCCTTGCTCCTGTTTCCATCGATGGGTTCCCAAAGAACTAGGGGGCTCACAGCTAGCTCTGGATGGCGGACACAGTGGCCACAAAGCCAACGATGTATTCATTTATTACACATCAAACAGCGCCAATAACAGGATGAATAGGAAACGACAAGAAATGTTCAATTTTAGATGTGGGAGGAAAACCCCAAATGGGGAAAACCCACACAATCACGTACAGACTGAAAACCCAATCCTAATGCAAGGCTCCGGTCCGAGGTGGGATTTGAACCAGGGTCCACTGAGGTGGAAACCACTGAGCCAAGCCGATCCCCATCTTGGAAGGGTTACAAGTCCATTTTTTTACCTTGAATCTCTGTGGGGCAGTAACCTGCTGTTTCTGGACACACACCGGTTGACATCCTTGCTCCAAAATGTCAATATCTAAATCCGTTTCGTTGACAATCATACACCAGGGCAACACGTCCACCACGATGGTGTTGAGAAAGGGGCAGGGCTGCGTGATCGACACTTGAAGATCTGTGTTTGGCTGATGGACACTTCCGATGGGAGGTTCTTGAGGGCAACCCTCTGTAGACTGTTTACTCGGGGGTAGTTCGGTGTGTCGTAAACTACCGGTGAATGATTTTGCACTGCAAAGGAGAGCAATGCGGTTGACTTTAACTTAAGACAGTTTTTGCACAATCAGAAAGTACTGGGCATAGTTATTTTAAAGACTAATGCAGTTTTAGTTATCATTTAGTATTTTGTTAATTTTGGTAATTGTCAAAGACCAGTATACACACTTGATGTGACCCAACATATACATGAAATAACAAACCTGTGAAAGTTTAAGCACAATCGATCATTGATGTCACAATTAAGACAAAGGTGAAACAAAACCTTAAATTTGTCACTGTTTTCAACTTAACATTGAGTTTTTCACTTGCACGGTTCAAAACTAATTGTTTTACTCACTTCTAAAAAACTACTGCATTTCAAGCAAAATTATTTTTAAGAGAGTTTCCCACCGTGACTATCTTTATACAAATGAAGATAGTGGTAGCACTTTTATAATGACTATTTAATTACATAAAAAAATGCGCATCAGCTTCCCAACAACAACTACTTGATCATCTTTATACCATGTGAGTTCTGATAAAATTGAGATGCCTGGCCCTAGGCTAAGAGTGAGTGGTTTGGAGGTACAGTACCAAATCCATCTAAAATAACCCACTCTATGGTGACTCAATATCAAACTGTTTGGACTCTTAAAAAAATGTGTATGCCTGTTCCAATGATAAGTACTTGTTATTAGGTCTTGCAGTACCAAATCCTACAAAGTCACACAATTTCCTGAAGAGGATTTTGGATGTATGTTACTGTTAGGGTTCTGAAGGTTAACTGTAAAATTCATACCTGTTATAGTCAAGATGGTTGTACGGCCATGCCATTGTCATATCAAGTGGTTGACAGCACTTAAAAACAGTCTCTATGGAAACGGGAGAAGTGTCATCAACAACTGACGGTGATCCAAGAATGAGATCATCGATCATGTCTGTGTTGATGGGAATGGAGGGGCTGGAAATTTCTGCATCATGACTGAAAAGAAGAAGAAATTAACATTAATTTGAAAAGTTTTATATAAAAGAGAAAAATGAAGGACTTCTTCAATGGGATGATATTATAATTACAAGTAGAGTACACTGGGCTGGTAATCACACAAATTGATCAGTATTAATGTGAACGCTCAGTGATTACTAGAACTAATCCTATGGTTGGCTTGTGCATAAAGCGCTCGCCTCTCACCAAAGTAACCCTGGTTCAATACCCGGCCAAGGCCATATGTGAGTAGAGTTGTGCGTTGGTGCTCTGCTATGCCACAAGGGTTTTTCTCCAGGCGCTCAGGTTTTCCTCCCTCCGGAAAAATTTGACCTTTTCGATCTCTGGCTGTGCTCCGTGGTCATAATGGGTTGATGTGGCTAGCTGCCAAAGGCGCCCTTGCTTGCCTGCTTCTCGAACACGTTGTAGCCGCGTCCTTCGCAATTCAGCTTTCAGCTGCTAGTAAGGATGATTGGCCCCCAAATTATTATTATTATTATCCTACATGGAGGGGCTGGAACCGTGGTTTAACCTCCGGCCCCCGGAGAAGAATGCTAAAAAAAATTGTTCAATTTAAGTACACCCCCCAAAAAACAAAAATAATAAAAATAATAATAATAATAATAATAATAATAAGGATAACAATTTGAAAATAAAATAAAATGACACAACATAAAATAGAATGATAATAAATAAATAAATAAAAATTCAAAAAATAAAAACAATAAAAACATATTACGAAATTAATGTCTTTGCCACCAATTGATCCACTGTTATGAGCACTTTATCAATCGGAAAATGAGTGCCCTAAACAAAATGAGTGTGACCTTTAACCCCTTCAAATTAATAAAATTAATATGAATTAACAATATTCAGTACAATTTTAATAGTACCTGAGTTGGAAAGTTAAGTTATGCCATGTATCTGGTGCAAACTGGTACAGTGATTGGTCAGAAGCTTGACCTTCGACCTCAATAACCTTCTGGTCATGCTGCTTGCCAATTTCAACATTCATGGTCAAGGGCCAAGGAAGGTGACTCCGAATGATGAACAACGGGCTCAACAGTACCTAATTATAGAAGGGATAAAAACCACAATAACTACCTTTAACTTTGGGGTCAACAAAAGAATAATTGACTAGAACAGGACCTTAACCTGCAGACTTCAGATTAACAAGCTGACACTGTACCAACTGAGCTATATACAGTCCTAATGTGGCAGTCTCCCTATTTTGTCAGTATCTTTGTTTGGGGTGAGCCAGAAGCCATTCAACCTGTAACTGCTGTGTAGCCAGGGATCTCACCCAAGTGTAGGATACAACCAGGGAAGCAGCAAGACAGGGATCATCTCCAGGAGATGCAACTTTTATTTCAAATATCAAGTAATAAACCACAATGGAAACTGACTGGGAAAATTTTAACTCAATTTTGGGTTGAACAAAGAAAAACTGCGACCTCCGGATTAACATGCTGATGCTCTACCAACTCAGCTATCTAGCCCTAATGTTGGCAGTCAGGTTAGTGTAGTGGTATCTTGCCTCGCCTACCACCACTGGGACCCCGGTTAAAATCTCACCAGAGGCACTATGTGGATTGGGTTTTCAGTCCCTGCCTGATTGCATGGGTTTTCCCTGGAATACTTCTTTGGGGTTTTCTTCCCAACTCTAAAACTGAAAGTTCCTTCATTGTCTTCTCTCCATGGGGTTCTTTGATAGTATAGTGATTAAGTTCACTTTTCTGAGAGTCCTTGGCTTCACAACCAGAATTAATAAACAAATGGCAGTCTCCCTTTTTTGTCATCATCTTTGTTCAAGGGGTGCAAGTCAGAAAGCCAACTCAGCTATCTAACCCTAATGTTGGCAGTCTCCCTTTTTTGTCATCATCTTTGTTCAGGGGGTGCAAGTCAGAAGCCATACACATGCAACTTGACCCCAAAATGGCCGACCATGAGCAGACAGAAACCCTGTGTGACGTCAGTGGGTCTGTTAGAGTTACTTTGTTTGTTGAATTGTTTGTATTTCAAAATCATTTTTGAAATCAAGACATCACTACTTATTGTTTAGATTACTTGAACTGTCCTAAGTCAGAATCATATGTGACTTACCAGTTGCTGCACATTGCCCTGGATTTCTTCAGTGAAGATACGACACCACATATAATGGAACACTCCATCCTGATTGCTCACCTTTAACACCCAAAATGAAAGGAATGGTTGAATGCAACATGACAACAAACAGCAAAGTCTTGGCAGAAAAAAGTTAAATCAACTTTACTAATTTTGGTTGATTTTGGAGGAGTGAGGCAGCAGTGTGCTGCATAAACTCATATCAGTTGATTTTGGAAGATTCATGCAGGGGTATCTGATGTGTAAGCTTAGATTGATAATAGTGCTACAAAAGGAACAAATGCTTTGAGAGATAAATCCATTAAGAGAAAGCTCCTTTGAAAAAAGAGGCTAGAATGAAATATCCTTTCATCTGACAACTCACACCTGCTATCTCCATGTTAATCCTTTTCCAAACAGTGGACTTATTGGATCTTGCACAAACCAGTAGGGCTGCTGACTGCCCAGGCAGATTACTGCTCATCCAGTAAGTTTAATGGCCCATGTAATTCAATGTAAACACACCTAATGGGTGAAAGGGTGTATACTTTCCGAGTTTTTGTGGCAAAAACTTGAAAATGCTTTAACGAAGCTTTCCTGTAATGCACTGCAAATTCATAGAAAAAGTAAAAATTTACCTTCAAAATAGACTGCTCACGACTCATCTCCCCACTAATTGCAAACTGTTCTGACCAATCACAACCATCTTTATCCAGCCTTAGCTTGACCCCTGTGATGTCATTACTGCTACAGGTTAAAGAAGGCAAGCTGCTATTGGCTGACAGGTTTTGGAAATGCTTTGTGTCGATCACCTGACTGCCTATTCTGGCCAATCGGATCAGCTGTACTTCTAGGTCTAGGCTTAGCATGTTGGTGAAGATGTGCTGGCCACAGAAAATCACCTTTGAATAGAATGTCAAAATATGAAACACCAGAATGTTCTTCAGGTAACATTTTTGCAAATTTGGTAATTATTTTGTTTTCTTATACTTGCATTAACTTACAGATAATATCAAGTCAGTTTTAATTAAATTTTGGGGTGAACCAAGACAAATTGTCTAGAACGGGATTTGAACCAGCAACCTCAAGTTTAACGTGCCTGCGCTCTACCAACTGAGCTATCTAGCCCTAATGTTGGCGGTCTCCCCATTTTGTCAATATCTTTGTTCAGGGGTGCCAGTCAGAAGCCATACAACCTTGAACTGCCATATAGCCAGGGATCACACCCAGGTTTATGATACAACCTGGGAGGTGGCAGCAGAGGGATTGCCTTAAGGGCAGGCACCTTTACTTGGTTACTTATAACTTAGAATTGAAAGACATTTACATGGAACTGTGACAGAAGTAGTTTTATGTACATTCAGTACACATAAGCTCATAAAAAGTAAACATTCTGATTACAAAGATGTATCTCACATTGTAGAAACTTTCAAGGCGCATGCGTTTTCACCGCTTGAGGGCGGGCTTGATACAACGAGGCCCTATGCTGAAATTGCCATGTTGTGATGCTGTGGCCACAAAAATCAATGCCAAGTTTTTCGGGGTTTTC
>JAUELU010000026.1:4344513-4356916 GCA_032357145.1 Evasterias troschelii | reverse complement strand
CACCATATACTCAGTGCTTTCCTAAGTCCTGTAGAAAAAAATCCACAGGCAAACTACTTGGGTGGGATTCGAACCCACGACCTTTGCCCTTCTAGAGCAGATGTCTTACCACTAGACCACTGACATTGCCAGGTGACCTAGAGGCCAGTTCGAATCCTGCACCCAGCAGTGGGCATCCCACCTCGTAATAACTTTAATAGTGTTACAGAAGTAATTATTTAGCAGTGTACAGGCACCTCAGGCGGGATTTGAACCGTACATCAACCGCAGAGGCAGGCTTGTTATTTCCGGTGGCCTAAGAGGTAATCGCCTCTACGCCCCTTAAAAATGTTCAAGTACAATCTACATTTCCCTCAAAGAGGAGCCCTTTAGAAAATGGCTTGCCCTCCTAAGTATCAAGACATCGAGGCCCAATTTCATGGCTCTGCTTACCGCGGAATTCTGCGCTTACGTATCATAGAATGTGTGCTGCAAGTGCTCTGTAAGCGCAGAATTACGCGGTAAGCAGAGCCATGAAATTGGGCCCTGATGTCTTAACACTAGACCACTAAGTTTTGCCTGGCAACTAGAGACCAAAGCCCAATTTCATTCTTTCAGCATCGGAATTCTGCGCTTGCAATTACCATTCTTAGCTTACAGAGTTGGCAACATTTCTGCAAGAGCTGCATCAGCGAAAAAGTCCTAATAACTTGGAGAACGCAGTCAACAATTTTCTATTAACCTGTGAAAACCTAATAAGCGCAGAATTCCCTGCTTCTGTAAGCGCCGATTCTTTGCTTACGGTAAGCAGAGACATGAATTTGGGCCCTGTCCAACTCCCAAACAGCAGTGTGTCCCGTAGGGTTCAGAATTTGTAACAGTTAGGCATACCTGTACCCTGCTTTATAACTTCATCTGCTTTTGAAATAACCTAAATTAATTTTCACATTTCACTAACCAATTACTACGTCTTATTTATTTAAAAAAATTAAAGATCCTCATAGTTAAATTTGTTCAGTGGATTTCAAAATTTAGGGGGGGAGGTGACTTCAATAGAAAAGCCACCAATTTGTAAGAATATTTGTTTAAATAAACTGAAAAAAAATAAGATGAGATTTTCTAGGGTTTTTAAAATATAATTTTGACTAACTTCATTATCTATATTTTGAGTCGAAAGAATTAAAGTAAACAATTAGATTAGAAAAGGATACAATGGTTATGAGACGTCCAATTTAAGAGCTGGGAATTGTCATCAACATATTTGTAAGGTTCAAGTAAGTGGTGTGTTAACAAATTGTAAGTTCAATGTTTGAGTCAGTTAATTTCGTACTTTTAAGAACAATCCGTAAAGTTTCAGGGAATTTTTTCAGATGATTTTTCGGAAAGGCTTAAACTTCAAGTGGATTTTAAATTTTTATCGGAAGAAACTAAACAATCTTACATGCCAATAAGGTACGAAGAATATTAGTAGAAACAAAATGATGAATTTCCATTAATAATTAATGTTTTGAGAAACAAATCTATAACTTGAAATTTTGTGCAGATTTCTAAACTATTTGACTCTTTGTAAATCTGGTTGGTTCCAATATGTCTTGACAAGTGGGCATAGACAGGAAAGGGGGATACCAGTGTTAACAAGTATCAACAGCTAATGAGGGGGTACTTCGTTGGTTATTTCCTAATAAAAAATATAAAATTTGTAAGAAAAAAAATTGGGAGAATTCTATAAAGACTGTAAATATTTTCTGCTTATGGATTGACACTTAGCAAAGTACTAATTACTGCTTAGTGTAAGCGAAAGGCACACTATGCCCCTGGGTTTTGTGAGCAGATTAGTGACGCTGCCATCGTTGACTCCCAACAATTTTCTTGAGCATTTATGAAATACTCATGTAAAATATTTTCCCTTCCAATTAAAGAGGGAACTTTTGCTTACAAGTTTTTTATGAAATAGTGCCACACCCAATGCTGGAAACTTGCTGAGATTTTTTATTGCACACAATCAAGCTTTTGCGTAAAGTAATGTTTAAAAACAACCAAGAACACACATGGACTTCACAAGAACGACAACAACAAACAAACAACAGATGTAAACAAATTAGTAATCTGACAACAAAATTGAAAAGAACATGAAAACATGACGTGGACAGTACAAAACGTGTTCAGCTATTTATTTCTTAACTTTGCTACAATACACCGATCCAGTAGGCCACACCCCTTGACAAATTGACCAATCACAACACATGATTTAAGGTCCGAAAAATTTGTTTGTATTGTTTACTACACACATTTCGTTGAATTTACTTTTGTGTCATTTGTTCAAGGCTATTTTTTATATAAACTTGATTTTTATCCTTAACCATGGTCAAGCGGTGTTCGTATCCTAATTGAAGTTCCTACTCCCGATACCCGGACAAAATAGGCAATGTATATTTTTGGCCGTTTCCGAAGCTGAGGTAAGACAGAGAAAAGTAGTATCCGCTGGGTAAGAGTGTGCGTGCACTGGGCCAAATACTTATCTGGTTGGTACAAATCCAGAACGACTTACCGCACACGCGACACGTTGGGTCGTTGCTGGGCAGTTGCTAAGGTGGGCGCGGCCTACTGGATCAGTGTATTACACCCCATCCCCAAGAAAAAAAGGGGACAAAACTAAAAAGTTATTTCAACTTAAATATTGCAAACATTCAAGTTTTTACACAACCAGGACCACTGAGAGAGCAACTGAATCAAATTACTTGAAAGAACTCCGATAAGAGTCCGAGAACTGAAAAAAGGGAACCTGAGCTACGTAATTTCTAATTAGTCTAAGAAATATTGAGAAACTTTTTTAATGCTGCCGATAAAACAATTTATTTAACGAGTAACTAGTTGTTTAAAAACACAAGAGTTGTGAAGTTTGTAGCTAAGGTGGCTAGCTTTTTGTACATCCATCAAAGGTAGGAAGGATTGCAAGTTTCAGGATTTTAAAGTTAAGTTACCGGAAAAATTAAAGTTAGGCTTGCCGCTTCTGATCACTACATCATTGCCATCTTTGTCATGTTCCCTTTGTATGCTGTGTCAAAGACAGCTGTTTTTGTTATCTGTCAATGAGGAACCAGACTATGTTTTCCCCCTTGATGCTTCTGATCATGGCCATCTTTGTCATGATCCCTTTGTATGCAATGACAAAGACAGCTGTATTTGTCATCTGTAAATGAGGAACTAGACTATGTTTTCTGTAAATAAGGAACCAGACTATGCTTTCCCCTTGGCTCAATTTGATGGAACATAAATGGCGTGGCGTGGCCGAGCAGTCTAGTGCACCAGACTAAATTCGATTGGCTACTTTATCAGGGTGTGGGTTCAAATCTCGATCCAGACACTTGTGTTCTTGAGCAAGACACTCAACTCTAATTGCTTCTCACCACCCAGGAGTAAGTGGGTCCATGTGAGGGCAGAGATGGTTCTTGTGATCGATTTGGCTTGGTGCGCTACATATCTGACAGCACAGGCTGTATACTCCCCCAGTGAGCTGAGATGGTTTAAGAAATGATATAAATGGCCCAGTGACCAGGGGTTATACATGTAATGTTTGAGCGAGGTGAAAATCCTCACTGCATGATGCATTTGAGTGTTACACAATAAGTCACTGTTAGACTACTCTGGATTCTCTCCTCTCCTAAAATTGTTTCAACCTGAGGAGAACACTAAACAGGAGAAACCATCCGAAAAATGACTTTGTTAAAATCAGACACAAATCATTGTGGTTTCCCCCATACGATAACTCTGAAAAGTAGATACTCACAAGTAGTCAGAGTGTACGGTTAATAAATGAAATAATTGTATCGGGGTTAAGCACATTTTTGGTTTTACCCTTACAACGATGTGTGGTAAGCACTGTCTATTAGGAACTTTACAGAGCCCTGCGGAACGAATCAACTACTTCAGGTGGGATTCGAACCCATGGCCCTAACCATTCTAGATCAGATGTCTACCACTAGACCACCAAGAATAACCAGTGACTGAAGGCAGTCTGGATGGAGAGTGCAGCTACAACCTAACTATGGTGGATGCATCTCTAAAATGTTTTGCCACAGACACTTTGGGTGGTTGGGATATGAACCCAAGACCCCAACCATTCTACATAAGATGTCTTGCCACTAGACCACAGAGAATGCCCAGTGACTAGAGGCAGTTCGAAATTGAGAGTGTAGCTACAACCTACCTATGATGGATGCATCTCCAAAATGTTTTGGCACAGACACTTTGGGTGGGATTTGAACCCAAGACCCCAACCATTCTAGATCCGATGTCTTGCCACTACTAAACCACCGAGAATGCCCAGTGATTAGAGGCAGTTCGAAATGAGAGTGCAGCTACAACCTACCTATGATGGATGCATCTCTAAAATGTTTCAGCACAGACATTTTACGTGTTTTAATTTATTCACCATGTTATTTTGAAACTACGCAGCTCCCTTGCTAAGTTGTGTTTCCGAGTCTGATACGATTTCTGATGTAAGCAAAGACAGAAGTCAATTTCAGTTTAGAATTCTCTCTCAAGACAAAATTGACATTTCTGCGAAAGGGCAGTGTTGCTTTGTTTTGAATTCTTTAATCTTGTCTGCCCTTTTTGATAGATTTCTTTGGTAACGGTGTGAAATGTCTGAAATAAGCCAAAAGATTTCTGAAAACAGCTTGAAAATGTTTCCAATTTCCTTCCAAAAACTCTTTTGAACAGTGTGAAATATTTTTTTATTCTCAATTAATGCTAGTGAGTTCCAATGCTGCTCTGAAACAACTGCAAAAGTGTGAACTAAATTTTCACAGAGACAGTGTGAAATATTTCCTCGTTTTTCACAAGGTTTTGTGAAAACTTTGTAATTAATTTCAGTTTCTCTCAGTTACTGCTGGTGAGTCACAATGCTGTTCTGAACCAACTGACTACAATATGGAAAGACTAGGATAAAAACCATGCAGCAACAAAACTATTACTTTTTTCATTTTTTTTTCTCTCTTTTTTGAGTAAGACCAGCTTCTCAAAGTAATTAAAAAGTATTAACCATATAATTTACGATCTTTTCTTTTTTATATCTACAGGGAAGAAAATAAAATCAAAATGAGTAAACATTTGTTGACAAATTTATAATGTTATTTTAATTTTTTTTGTTTTTTAAATGCAAATGTACAATTTCTAAGTGTGCATGTAATAGTAACTTATAAAACAAACGTGTTGGAAACTTTGTGTCTCTCACAATTATTTGTGTTTGTTGTTGCATAAAATGCTTGTACTCATTTCAAGTCGACGTTCATTTCCTTGTATTTCTAATCCCAAACGTCCGTACTTTACGAAACAAAAAGGCAAAATCGTCGAAGAATGCTAAACGGTCAGTTAGTTCAACTTTTAAATTCTTATTCCTGAAGTCCCCCTAAAAACACTCCACACAAAAAAAAGCAAAATGTACAAAATATGTGTCGATTAGAAGTCAGTTTCTATAATAAAGTGTCTAGAGCCTGCATAAGGTGCAAAAAATGGATAAACATTAAAAAGTTTAAATCAAGTATATTTGGTGCTATTATATTAGTACTTTCATGGATAATTCCACATGCATGTACATGTAAGTAACAAGGCTGCCTCCACGCTAGTTTAACACATCTGGTGCTGCATGAACCTTAATCGATCCAACGGTTACCACCAATTTTCCAGAAATAATTTATATAACAAATTTAATAATATAAATAAAACAAAACCTGTGACAGTACATGTAGGATGTGAAAAATCATCCAAAATGTGTGTAGTTTTATCTCTACACTGATGTGTGAAAAGCATTGTACACTCAGGCCTTTTTGTGCCCAGTAGAATAAAAATTCTAAAAAACCAACAACACCTCAATTGGGATTCGAACCTGAGCAGATGTCTTAACTGCTAAACAGCCAAGCTCGCCAGGCTCGTTCGACTGCAACATTTATCAGTAGGTAAAATAAATAACAGCAGCTTCAAACGGCCGCCACCAAAGTACAATGACGGTCACAAATGGCTGCTAAATTTCACCCAATTCCAAGCGCGGCAACAACTTCCAGTTTAGGGAGTTCCGTCTTTACACATTAATCGTCCATTCTAAAATCAAATCATATTTCTCCCAGACAGTTTCCCTGGAAAGAATATGAAAGTGAATTTATAAAAATGAATAATTTATACCTGTCACAGGTTTTTGAAAAATTGTCTCCATGCATTCTATTCCAAGTGGCAACAAGCTATAAAGGCAGCATAGACCTAGTGTGAGAACACTAAGTACAAAAAATACAGTCATTTAAACCAAAACAAAAAACCTCAAAACAATCCTCATGATCGAATAGTTCTCTTAAATTCTATAAAACAGTAATCTTTCTCCTTTACTATCACTATCCATTTTTTTGTAAAGATAATTATTGTTAATATTTTTCATTTGAATATCTCCGTTACCTCATTTCCAATAACAACTCTTCTCAACCCTCCCAATTTTACACATTGCACAAAAATGGCAGTTTTTTGTTGTGTTTCTTAGCAGTCAGGTTACCGAGGTAACCATGTCTCCATATGAAAGGTCATCTGGTACAACCCAGATGACTTGGCAACCTCCGTAGCAACTGTCGCCAGATGTTCAATACAAAAAAAAACTCTGATTTCTCATAAAATTTCGTCTTCTGCTACAGAATACAAATAGCATCTCAAGATTGCAGGAATTCAAACAGACAAAGAAAGTGGAACCCAATTCCTCTAAAACCTCTTGAAACTTTGATACGTCTAACTTCTAGACCCAAACCTGGCCAGCCAAACATCCATGCACGGCATGGGGCCAGACATACCAATTTTCTCGGAGTCCATGTTTATAAAAGCTGCGTTTACTACATGCAAAACAAAGTCAGCATTAATTTGTGGGGAAAAAAACTAGCAAAGATTTAAAAAAGGAATTTTCTCACTAAAATCTTTTCTATTTGTAGTGACAGCAACTGGATCAATGGCAAATAGTTTCACTGTCTATCCCAGGCTATCCGTTTCGCAAACAATTTATCTGAAACGTGAAGTAGTAACTTTTTGACTTGAATTGTTGATTGTTTCATTTCATGTTGGCGGCATACATCAAGCTTTGAATTTGACTATGGCCCGTTTTTAACTGTTACAAACTTGAGTCGTATTTTATTGGACTGTGCAAGTCTCGAATGTTGGTCTGCGTTAGAGCTTGCGATTCTGTTTTCTTCATACAACCCCTATCGGTGCACTCTCCTACTCAACCGGCTCTTTCAACAAAATATCACCGGAGACTGTGGAGACCAGGTCCACAGTACACAAGTCACTAACAGTGCACTTTCCTACCTAACTGGGCTCGTCTCGACAACAAGCCAAGATTGATCTTAAGATGTGTATCTGTCTTAATTGCTCAGCAAAAATGTGATGTCACAGTACACATCACTACAGTGATGTTGACAACTCATCTTAAGATGAATCTTAGTGTTCTGTTAAATCCAACTGGATTCGCAACGCTCGAGTAGGATTCCATGATGGGCTTGCGCACATCTCCACAAATCGTAGATTTGATGTCATCGAAACTGTTTCATTGGCGCGATGATGTCGGGCGAAAACCACGTGCCTGAAGACCTTACGTTATTCACAGCAGACAAACGATCTCCGGAAAGGATTGTCAGAACGCGCGAAAAACAACGGATGGGGGTTGAACAATGAAAAATCTACTAGAGCGGGATTTGAACATAGACCTCTGGTTTAACGTGCCGACGATTTGTTCATCTTTTGCCCTAGCATGGTGATTGCTGTACCGATGGCAAGTATCTCTTTTCTCCATCTGTTTTCATTTCGTTCATTTGAATTAACAAACACAACACAGTTCTATGAGGTAGGATTCACTCAACAATTTTAAAATTGTAAATTATGATTTAAGGGTTCATTGAAGCTGAAGCAAAATTGTCGGTCAGGAGAAACAGCATGAGGGAAAATGGTGATACGGTTTGCAGAATAGTACAAGAAACTTTTGTTGTTTGTTTGTCCGTAAATTTGGGGGTTTAACAATTCTCAAACCTGGCTCCCTTCGTCGCTCTTCATGGCAACGAGTCGGGCTTGTTCTCGTCGTGGGCTCGTCTGGCCGTCGTTGCTGTTGAGGGCGGGCTCTGTGTTCCTGCGCTTGATCTTGGACTTGGATTTCTTCAACATGGTAGCCTGGTCAAATGTAACAAGTTGAAAGAAAAATTAACAGCTAGCCGCAAGGTATTGAGTGATACACTAATAAAGCAAACAGTTTCATTCGGGAGAAAATGTTTCTGAAGAGCAGAAATCACGTTAAATTTGTGTGTTCAAATCCCACCTGGTGGATTTTTCTTTCCAGGTCTTAAAGAAAACCGAGTGCTTATCACACATCAGGGCCCAATGTCATAGAGCTGCTAAGCACAAAAACTTGCTTAGCATGACATTTTTGCCTTGATAAAAACAGGATTACCAGCCAAATTTCCACATGATTTTCAGGATAAGCAAACAACAGCTGAATACCATTAACAAGCAAAATGCAACAAAGGATATTTGTTTGGTAATCCTGTTTTTATCAAGGAAGAAATTTCATGCTAAGCAAATTTTTGTGCTTAGCAGCTCTATGAAATTGGGCCCAGTTTAGGGCAATATCTTTTTACTTTACCTGCAGTGCAGATCGACACACCACCACCTGACCGGCTAACTGCATCCATGGCTCCCCGTCCACTTGCACAGGCATGTCAGTGTTTAACCATATACGGATCTGTGAACCAGGAAATAAGGTAATAAAGCATTAATAGACAATAAAGAGGTGTCTCAGCGGTCCAAGGCAACCAACTCGAGAACTGATAGCTTAGACTCCGTCTGTGGCTTCCAGTCCTGGCCAGTTCACTGTACTTCAGCAGGAGCCGATTTCACAAAAAGCTTAGGATTGATCTTAACTGTGTATCAATCTTAAATGCTAAGCAAAGTGTGATGTCACAGTACCAATCACAATGGTGGTATTGCCAACTCATCTTAAGATGAATCTTAGTGCTTTGTGAAATCGGGACCTGGCCATTTAATAATTGCTTCTCTTCACCCAGGAGTAAATGAGTATCTGTGAGAGGAGAGGTGGTTCTTGTGATTAATTTAGCTTTGTACGCTACATACTTGACAGCACAGGCTGTATACTCTCCCAGTGAGCTAAGATGGTTTAAGAAATGAAACAACTGGTCTAATTACATAGGTTACCATGTGATTGGCAGATACCATTTTATCTCTATCACCATTAGACCCAATAGAAGTTCTTTGTAGACATAGTTTGCACAATAATTATTTGACTTCATTATCAAGGCTTACATTTGCCCCCTGGGCGAGTCGAATCCCTGTGCGTAGCCCACTCTGTATCTGACCAAGGTGGACCACGCCCGTCACACCCACTAGCTCTAACAGTCCGTCATCATGACGACACTTCTTAAAGGTTGTATCCTGGCCATCCACGCCCCAGGGATCAGCTCCACCTCCCCAACTACAAGATACAAGAAGAGAGAAACTTTCAATAAGAGGACAGTTTTCATAATCAAAAGTAATGTGAGAAAAGAGTTTGTCAAAATTTAATCCATGACAGATAGTCGGAAAAAAAAATCTCTGATGACAGTTTGATTATTAAAGAAAAAATAAATAAATTGAAAACAAAAATAGTTTTTCGGTCACGACGCAAATGATGGTTGGTCGGTCGGATGAGGAGAAACAAACATTTTTAATTTTTGGCCTAAAGAGATGCAACTTTTTATCCATCTCAGATCTGCTATTACTATTATTATTAATGACCTTGATATATTGAGAATGAGCATTCCTTCAATAGATGGGACCTCAATCTGTCTCCCATCTACCTCCACTCTCAACTCCTTCTGTAACTCCTTGCAAGATGTCCTCCTACCAAGTTTCCTCATACCAAGGCGAAAGTATACTCCTTTATTATGCAACCTGACAAGAAAAAAAACCCAACCAATAATCATACACACGGCCAAAGTAATAATAATTGAACCCCTAAGACAAACAACGACTAAACTGAAGCAAACTCACCAACAGGACCCAATTACATAAAGCTGCTTAAGCATAAAAGTAGCTAAGCACAACATTGTATGCTTAACAGAATAAGGTTACCAGCCAAAATACAATTTTACATGTACTATTTGTAATTGGTTTCCTGCTCAATTCTGCTTAGCAGAAAACTGTTTGGCAACCCTTCGAGCGCCGCCAACATTCTGAAATGTCATACTGAATCTCCATCCACTACTACTCAACCAAAAAAATAAAGAAATGGCCGGCCTGTGGATACAGCATTACCGAAACATGAAATCGGGCCCAGGAAAATTCAAGTAGCCCATATATGCATGTCCCAATGCACAAGATCGGCACGCAAAGGATTCTGGGGGAAATCCTAGTCCAAGCAACAACGGCAACCATCATAGTTTTAAATCAATTATTTTAAAGCAATGCGCTACACAACTATAAAACCTGGCATAGTTACATGTAAGCTACAGCATGGCCTCCATCCTGCAGCTTGATTTCATTTTTAAGATGGGTTTTGAGGCATTGCATGGTGAGGTATCAATATATATTTGGTTTGCGGTAACACCATGTGTATATATACTTGCTAGGTAGATTTGTTCTTTGAGAACTTATCTTGCTTTTTATTCTACTGCCGCGGAGTAGATTACACGGCTTTCCCATACAATGGGCAACACACACAATAGCCCTGGTCCAGCCAACCACAGTTCTCCTTTCAGAAGAACCAATCAGAGCAGTGACTGACTCTACACTGAAACCTCTAAACCCCTATAAATGGACCAACATGCATCACACTCTTCAGTCTCCTGAAGATGACTAGAGCAAGCTAGTCGAAACATTGAGACCTATTAAGAACTCACTCTGCGGCAGTGTTGTTAATTTCGAGAAGTCCCCTCGATCCACAAAGTGAAAGTAGTAGTCCCGGCCCATTTCCTACCTCCCGCCCAGGTAGTAATTAATAACCAGGACAGTTCTTTTCAGAACTGAGAAGTCTCCCGACTTCCGAATAATCTACTCCACGGCAGTAGAATAAAAAGTAAGACAAGTTCTCAAAGAACAAATCTACCTAGCAAGTGTATATACACATGGTGTTACCGCAAACCAAATATATATTCATTTTTAATCTTGGTTTCCCAAGATGCATTGCTGTATATTTTTAAGATAGCGCTTGAGCATAAGGATTATAGACCTTTCTATTGCAACGTCACAGCCAGAGTTTTTGCCAACCGAGGTTGGAAAACTATGAAGCCATGACTGAAAATCAAAAACAGATGGCCATAGTTTGTAGTTATGTTACACAAATATTAAAAAATAGTGTTGAATTTGTTGGAAACAAATCAACCTACCATGGAAGGTATTTCAGCTCATGAAACTTTACAGAAAATGTTGAATTTGGTCAAATCATTTTTTAACACGATTGAATGTTTTGCTAACATTCTGCCATCCATGCCAACCAGCGCACTTTTTTTATCAACAATGGAAAGGTCTATTATGACTGTTGTTTCAAGTGGACCTGCCCAAACTACCTCTAACAGGATCCATCTACCAATTATTTATTAACAACGGTTGATGACTACATGTAGTTTAAAGTAAATCTGTAAACTAGTTTGTGCCAGATCAAACCAGTTCAAACTTCTATCTTTCAAGCTCTCTAAGATCATAGCTGAACAGGAGTTAAAGTGGACCTGTCCAAACTACCTGTAACTGGATCCATCCGGTTTATATCAATCATCTATTAATAACAGCTGATGACTAGAATAAAGTGGATCTGTAAACCAGTTTATGCCAGATTCAACCAGTTCCCACTCACCTACTGTTGAACTTTTCCGGTTTCTCCTCCCTAGCCATATGGAATCCCAGACAGAGGTCAGCATCGATGCCAATACCAAAGTAATTATTCATAACGAACATGTTTGGCATGTCCTCGTTTCCAGAGCTGCTATTGGATGAGTTGGACTTATTGTCGCACTCCATCACTTTTGATTGGTCCGTTTCAAAGATCACCGTCCATCTGCGAGCAGTACAAAAACAAATTTGGAATGTTTAATTTTTTAGAAGGCAACTGAGGTTCAGTGGGTACTGCTGCAGAAGCAAACTGGAGATGGCTCAACTAGTTTTACTCTTGGAGCCTCAACATGGCAGAAGATCAAGAGGGTGTCCTGCAGCAACATTTGTGGACTCCCTGGAGCATAACTCTGGCACTTATGCCATGACCTTAATGAAGTTACCATTTAAAGTCACTTTACCGAAGGTATTCTATTTGTATCAATCAAACTATAAAGCATATGTTGAGTAACTGTATAGACGATGTGACCTGTGACGTCACATGTTTACAAAAGAGCCACAGAGCCTGGACTTCCTGCAGGCACATTTG
>JAUELU010000026.1:4296807-4306814 GCA_032357145.1 Evasterias troschelii | reverse complement strand
TTTTTTTTCAAACAGAAACAGTTTTCTGGAAATTTGGTGTGACTAATGAAATCTGTGAGCTTTCCGACAGAAACGTCATGACTACTCATTCTGTATTTTAAGTAAAAATGGATAAACACATGTGCATGTCAGGTAGCATTTCCACCAACAACAAAAATACATGACCAATGCGAATATTGGAATGTGTGCAACCCGAGCAAATATATGTACTCCTACATGCAGACAAATCCACAGTCTCATTTTTGTACATACAAATTGAGCTCAGCCCTACATACAAATGATGTAAATTGGCCGGCTGGCCCTGCTGGCCCAAGCATACCCAGCACAAACACACACACAGCATCTAATTGACACAACTAGTTGGTAGTCTCCTCAAGCTGGTAACCCGATATGCTGCCTGTGTTAAGCCCTGTCAGCTATGTATCGATTTATCATCTTGAATTTGCTCAAATTTAACTAGTATATAACTCTGTGTACACGGATAACTCACTGGGGTCTGACACTTATATCTTTCTTCTTCTAACTGCGGACATTTTACAGATAAATGTTCTTATACATAAGAGACGGATTTTCCAAAAACATCATAAAAAGATGGTATAGCTACAAGATAAAGGGACGGTACATCATTGGCTTTTATAGGAGTACTCATTCCGATCTTCTTGTTTTCAAGAAACATATCATAAAGGGATGGTTCATCATTGGTTATTGGAAGAGTACATTCATTCCAATCCCTAGTTTTCAAGAAACATATCATAAAGGGATGGTACATCATTAGTTATTGGAAGAGTACGTTCATTCCAATCCTCTAGTTTTCAAGAAACACATCATAAAGGGATGGTACATCATTAGTTATTGGAAGAGTACATTCATTCCAATCCTCTAGTTTTCAAGAAACTTATCATAAAGGGATGGTACATCATTGGTTATTGGAAGAGTACATTCATTCCAATCCTCTAGTTTTCAAGAAACATATCATAAAGGGATGGTACATCATTAGTTATTGGAAGAGTACGTTCATTCCAATCCTCTAGTTTTCAAGAAACACATCATAAAGGGATGGTACATCATTAGTTATTGGAAGAGTTCATTCATTCCAATCCTGTAGTTTTCAAGAAACATATCATAAAGGGATGGTACATCATTGGTTTTTGGAAGAGTTCATTCATTCCAATCCTCTAGTTTTCAAGAAACATATCATAAAGGGATGGTACATCATTGGTCTTTGGGAGAGTACATTCATTCCAATCCTCTAGTTTTCAAGAAACATATCATACAGGGATGGTACATCATTAGTTATTGGAAGAGTTCAGTCATTCCAATCCTCTAGTTTTCAAGAAACATATCATCAAGAGACATTGGTTTTAAAAGAGGAAATTTATCACTTCTCAACACTTATTCCTCTAAAAATGAAAGCTCTTGTTATTTTGTACTTTGTGCTTCTTGTGAGCATAGATTGTAATGTATGTCAGTGATGAAGCACATTATAACCCATACTTTCCGAGTGTTGCAGGAAAAAATGCCAGAAGCTTGGGTGGGATTCGAGCCTGTTATCTTCCTCCCTCTAGAGCAGAATCTAGACTACCACAGGGAGGACATTTTAGTTTAGTTCTACCAATCAGCCGTGGGTACAACAAAAATAAATAAATTCTGGCACTTGGAATCCGATTTACAGTTGTAGTCCTACACCAATGAAGACACAACACTGTCAACATTGTCTTTTCAAAGTCATTCTGAAAAATACATACATATTTCTTACCCTTACGATAACATTCAACATAAAAAGACTACAAAAAAAATTAAACAGTCAGATTTAAAGACTGAACAAGGAAGACATTTTCAGACAACAAAAATCCACAACTCAAATCCCACGGGCAGGAATTTTTGTTGTTCTTCACAAAGCCAGGGCTAAGTGGCCATTATATCACGGAAACAGATACGACACTCTCGACTCCAGAGGACTCCAGAGCCGTCAGAAAGACCCAACAAAAAAGCAACCAGAATGGACGAGGGAAAAAAAGAGCGGGTCCCAAAGAAGGTGTAAATAACCGCAAGCATGAAAGAAGTGGCCGTAATCGTAGACCTATTGGGTGTACGGTTACTGTAATGAGACCAGGGAAAATTTGACCAAAATATCGCTCGCTTTATACAAGAAAAGAAGGGGTAAACTACCTGCTGCGTGAATTCTCCAGGGACACTTTTCAATATGAGGTTACAAATAAGCTGCAATAGTGGCCAGATGTTGAAGATTTTCCCCCCCATAAAAAGCGACTATTTGTTGTTAAAATACTGATTGATAAAAACCTGTGCACATCTACTAGAGGTATGTTTTTAAGAGATTGTTATTCTAACACCCCAGAACGATTATTATTAGTTTGTAAATTTAAAACAGGGAGCCAGTCTTATATTTGGCTGCTGTGTATAGGGTAGGGCAGTTTTTCCTAAGCACAGGGCACCTCTGTGACAGATATGTAAAATTTCTACTGGAACAATTCAAGGGGCACCGAGGCAATGACCCAGCTCTGATACTTTGTTCTTGTAAGGGCAAGGCAGTTTTTACTTAGTAAAGGGCAACTCAACCAGGAAATTTAAATTTTCTACTGGATTATTTCAAGGAGCACCAAGGCAGTGACCAGACACAGTTGCATCTGCTGCCTCCATTGCCACTGTCAACTCTCACTAAGGATTCAATGATCAGGAAAATTGATCTCAGAATCAATTTCTATTAAAATGTTAACTGTTACATTTCAAAGGGCACCAAGGCAATGACAAGGTGCATATAAGCAATTGCCCCATTCTATTTGTAAAGTATCAGGTTTGCAAACTTTACATTCTTTCATTGACTTTCAAAGAGAGGTTCAACCTTTACTAAGGATTCAATGATCAGGAAAAACAATCTCAGAATCAATTTCTTCTAAAAGTTCAACCGTTACATTTCAAAGTGCACCGAGGCAATGACAAGGGGCATTAGAAGCAATTGCATTTTTCTCTTTGTAAAGTATCAGGTTTATCAAACTTTACATTCTTTTCTCAACCTCAAAGAGGTGAGCAGATTTTTGTTGTGCTTAGATTCTTTTTGTACTTAAGCAGCTCTATGAAATTGGGCCTGATTGAACACAAAAAAATCAATAATTAAAATCTGTATTTTGCATATCACACCACCTCAGACACGACTTTTAATTTCATTTCTGAATTACATCATTCTGTCCTCGCATCGTTAACAGAATGAAAAATCATTCGTTGAACGCCGACTTAAGACAAATAGCCCACAAGGAGCCATCAAGTGACCTAATGGTTATAAAACAAACACCTGCATCATTAAATAGTATTCCATGGAAGCCACAAAACAATTAAGCATTCAGAGTGAGAAGAAATGTTGTTTACAGGCAATTAACTTTGATTGGTGATGGGACAGAAATAATTGTTAATGGTTAGAGGGAGGTAATTGCTTTCAGCTTTCATTACTGCTGACCTTTTCAGAACAAACATTGATTGGCGAGATTTCCTTTCAAAGATGGCAGGTACAATTTTCCACCAATTTGACCAACAATTTTAGATTTAAATTTCAAACAGCTATTTTTTATAGATTCAAGAAGGTTAAGCTTTCAATTATGGTATTGCAAAAAAACAAAAACAAAATTTCCAATGATAATTGCAAGTTGATTACAAACTCAAAATGGGCGACCAGCTTATTTATGCTAAGCACCATTTTCTTCTAGGTGAGTTTGATTTTTCCGTCTGAATGAGCAGGGAACTAATAACCTTGTCTTTGCCTTCTCCTTTCCCCTCCCACAGATATCTACATTTTTAGTCAGCCTTATTTACTAATTATTTACTTTTTCTCCTTCTTCCAACCTTCCATCTTGGCTTTGTGTTTCTCCCTATGTCTCCATAATCCATTTGAACCCCCTGCTTTTTCTGAATGCTTTCCACTTCTCTCTCTCTCTCTCTCTATGCATGTATTTCCACTTGACTGCTCTTGTTACACTTGTGTACATGTATGTTTGTTGTGTTGTCATTCAACCTTCAAGAAAGACTCTGCTAGGGTCGAAACGTCAGGCCACTAACTAATGTTTCAATGTTATATATTCCGCTTATTGTTTTTTCCTCCAATAGTGCAACATATGTTTATTTACACAGATTGTAAGTGATTTTGTGCTGGTTTTAAGTGATGCTGAAAGCTGGACCTAGATTTATACGTTTGCCAATATCCTGAATGTTCTCTAGATTTTCATAATTTGTATTCCAACATGAACACATGGAAGTGATTTTGTGTTCTTAGCTTACATGTTGGTCTGGCTACATTCAAATATCTTGCTACTTTTGTTTATGAAACAAATTATCATTCTGTTTCTCGTGTTTAAAAAATGTTTGTACATAAATATATCTATTCTTGTTGTCTTTCTTAAATACATATTTCATAAATATATCCTCAAATTATTCAAAATTGACCAGGTCAGTTTTCCTTGTGGTTCATAACTTGATTTTATAAATCTATCTCATTAAACTTTTAGTTAATAGACATTTCCCCCCCCCCCCCCCACCAAAAAAAAATAAAAAATCACTCTACTTTTAAAATAATTTTTTTTTTTTACAATTCTCATTCTGTTTTTAGCTGTATGGGATAATCTTGGTGGTCTAGTGGTAAGACATCTGCTCCAGAATGGCAAACGATTGTGGTTTCGAATCCCACCCAAGTAAAATGATTGTGGAATTGTTTTTTACAGGCCTTGTATGAGTATACAGTGCTTAACACATGGGTAAAAGCCAAAGATTATGCCAGTTGAACATTTAACATCTATTCAATTATCATGTGTTTAAAACGAATACGATGAGATTTACTATAAAAAAAAAAATCCCCTGCAATTATGTCAAGAACGGCTGTTGTGGTACACTGTAGAACACAAAATTGTACGGACAAATTGTACATGTATTTGACATCACTTAACTTCCGTCATTTTTCTCGAATGTATATAAAGCTGGCATGTTAATGGTTCAAGGAAATGAATTAAAAGGACTAGAACTATACAAATAAAAAATATGGAGAAAAGCCAACTATCAATAAATGTAAATATCAATAAATAATAAGCGATATCGATAGCACTGTGTACAAAAACACATAAACGAATGTAATCAGTCAGTCACTCAGCACTGCCAAATTATATTACAGTGTGCCCTGGATACCGAGTATAAAAAATGCATACGCGGCCTCTACGTCGTTGAACCAGGAGGATTGGGCTAGCGATGATGAGCAAAACGACGAGAGGCTATAAATAGCTCTCCCCATACCCTAGTGGGGACGGGTCGATGGCTTGGCTTGGATCAGGTTAGGGTCTGGCTGAAATGGAATATGCCATTGTGAAGGCTGGCTATAAATAGAACGCCGCCTGCGCTTCAACTGCACACGCCTGCCTGCCGACACAGAGGACAAATCTGATGAGGAGACGAAGAACAATAAGGTCGTAGCAAGAGGGGGGGGGGAGGTTACAAGAGCAAGGTGGTTGGGGAAGAGATGGCGATGAAGGACACAACAGTAGGGATGGGTTGGATTTTAATATATTCATGTTTCATTCGTGGATGTTGAGTGTCATTGGAGAAAACACATTCAGGTTTTTCTTTTAAACCAGACACTTGAAATGTGGGAGCAGAATATGCGAATATGGATAAATTGTATGAATTATGTATATGTATAAATTACTTGAGGAGTATTAAAGAGGTTTTCAGAATCAATGGAAGAAAACTGCTCTGGATTTTCAAGATGCGTTTATTTATTTAAATGTTGGTAAGTAATTTTATGGGATGTATTTATTTTTTTGTTATCGATTTATCTTTCCTGATTTCACCTCATATAATTCATGTATTTTGTTATTTATAAATTTATAGATTTTGTTTCCTTTTGATTTCCCTTCCCTGTTATTGGCGGTTCATCCGCTGTTGGTTTAAACTATAAATAAAATCAGCAACATTTTCATTCACTTCACTTGATTTTTGTGTGTTATCCTTCATCTCTTTGTGTATCTGTTCCACTCCATCACTTCGCCCTTTGTCCGACCAGTAACTAGTTCATACATGCTCTCGCATCGCTCTGCGTTCAAACTTCCTCCGTCCTTTATTATAGGCATTGTCGCTCACTCTACTTTCTTGTCAGTTTGATCTCTGCCTATCTATCCAGTACAGTCCATCATTTTTCATCAACGACGACGTTCTAAGCAATTTTCTGTCTGTTTTGTCAACCGTGTTAAAGGGATGGTGCTGAATTGCTGTTTAGAAGTTGTCATTATTGCATGGAGATTACAATGTAACGGTCTGGATGCAAAATTGCCACATAAAATAGGAATGTTGTTATTATTTTATTTCTATGAGATATCGCCTACAAAAGAAGGACGGACAGCGACTTCAAGGTGAAGGCTACACTTAACTGATTTGGGCTGTAGACCCAATTCAACTGTCATTAGGTGCACAATGAAACCTACTCATTGGGCTAAGACAGGGTTACAGTCTGTATGCATCATGGGTATCATCCACTAGGAGCCTGGCTTGTTGTAGAGCAGAAGGCACTGCCTTCCCAAAAATGCAAAGAAACAGGATCTTCTGTTATGTCCATTCAACAAATATTCTGACGGTTGAAAATATAGTTTATTTTGTTGAAATGAGAAAGGTCTCATGCAGGCCTGGAATTACAGGCCTTGGTGCCCCTTCAAAATTGTCCCTGTGACTGCAAGAATTTCCAGTAGATCTGCCTTTTTCAAAATGAAAATGGCCTTACTTGCCCTCTCTTAAATGAAGTTCAAAACATACCACACATTTTTGTTAAATGAATGAATGCGCTCCACCAAAAAACAGAAAATTAAACAATGGTTTTATGCAGAACAACCGAAGACCCCCCCCTTTTTTCTCACAATAATGTACCCTCCTCTGCCTCTTCCCATTTCACCTTTGCACTCTGTCCCTTTAGAGTCTACATATGAATATGGGGTAATGTATTTTAATTTTATTAGCGAGACCGGTTCCCGTGGGGATCAGGCTATTTATACTGTAGCAGGGCAGAGAACCGGGCAGAGCTGACAGCGGGAATATATTAGCAGGGATAATTGACGGATTCGTCGGCCCGATGCTGCGAATATTGTGCCAAGTGTCAGGGTTTGTGTGTGTGTGGTTGGGGGGGGGGGGGTGTGGGGTGTGGGGGGGGGGGAGAGATAAAATGGCAAGCCGCTTTGTTTTTCATCAAGTTTTTCATTCTATTTTTACTTGTGGTTGAAACCTAACCAGATACATTTTATTCATACAAAGACCAGAGTCCACATTCATAGAGCTGCTTCAGCCGGTATTATTGCTTAACATAATTCTGATAAGCATTAATGGGCAGGATACCAGTTACGAGAAAGTTACTGAGTATACAGTGCTTTACACATGTTGTTGCACGGGTAAAACCAATTAGAAGGCATCAAGCTTTCCAAAGAGTTAAATAATAAAGAGCCTCAGGTTATGATTTGAAAAAGGAAAGTGAAAACGTATAATAACAAATGGGGGCCAACCAAACTGCGCCAAAACATACACCCTCCTGCTTTGCAGTAATTTCGGGCAGGATACCAGTTACTGGAAAGTAACGAATATACAGGGTGATTTACAAACATTGATGTATGGGTTCAACCAAATAATATCTATCAAGCCTTCAAAAGAATAAAATAACAAAGAACAACAAATTAAGAGTTGATAAGAAAAGTGAAAAAGTAAAGGGGCTAACCGAACTGCACCACAACATATTGCTTAGCACCATTAGGTTACCGGCCAAAATATCAAGCTATGTATAGTAGCATTGGCTGATTCCCTGCTAATATCTGCTTAGCGTCTAAATAGGCTAGCATGTTATCTTCTCTTTAAAATTGGGCATTGGATGGTTTACAACAAAATGTATGGGAAACATGTACATGTACAATAAGACTGACATTACTAAAAAAAATAGTTATCAAAACCTCCAGTTCAAGAATTATGGATAACCTTCTGGACGACCTTTATTTTGCTGCCATTATCTTTGTCTGGTTCCTTATTTGTTATATTGACCTGGAATAATGATACTTATTGTACAACAAAGGGCCTGACTGTCTTGTCCCTCAAGCCTCTGGGGCCTTTCTTAAACCTTGGCTTGGGCACCGGCTCCAGGCTCCGTCTGATGTTCTAACCACCGTGTGCAAATACACGCTGTAGCCAAACAAAACTTACTGAGCCGAAGCCGGAGACAGAGCCCAAGCCGAGGTTTGAGAAAGGCCCCAGGCTTTGTCCGCATTGGTGGCTACAGCTATGCTAAGGCTGGATCCCAGCACCCTCATGCATCACCTAAAGGCAGAGCTGCCAACATTTGTATCGTGCAATCAGGGAGGTTATGTCCCAACATTCAGGGAGACAATTAGAATTTCTTTCAACAAAACAGGGAAAAAGTTTCCCCATCAGGAAGATTTTCAAATTTGTTCATCAGAACATGGAAAGATTGGTTTATTTTCAGGGAACTTTCTGCAGAATCAGAGGAAAGCTGGCAGCTCTGTACAGGACATCCTTAGCAACAGTTGTAGCCACAGCCAGAGCCTTAGCAGCTCTGTACAGGACATCCTTAGCAACACCCTTAGCAAAGGTTGTAGCCGCAGCCAGAACCGTAGCCACCAATTTGGACTCAGCCTCAGTTTTGTCAAACAAGAGAAAACATACGAATGGCTTCAGCATAATAAAGACAAAATGAGGGTTTTTTTAAGGTCATCATGTCAACTGTCGGTTGCCACAACTGTCAATTTTTTACACAAATACTTAGATTTGGGATTTCATGCAAATTCAAACGCACAAATCACACAACCATTTTTGCATATCAATTTTCACAGAAATCCAATCACCAATTACAACAACTTGCTCAAAGTAAAATGGACCAATAGCATGACACCAAGCACAAAGATTGGACCAATCAGCTATCAGCAATCAGAAATCCTCCAATCACGTTCCTGGAAGTCACCCCTGTAACCAGCTGACTTGGAATGAGTTTACGAGAAATTACAACTTCACCATAGAAAGGTAAACATGATTTGAAAGCGACCAATCAGATGGCCAGACTCACCTTGACCTTTGGCTGTCATGTCCCCTTTGACCTCTGCGTTGGAGACAGGCATGGATATTGCCCATGGGGGTACTGTCAGGTCACGAATCGGTCCCAGATTGCATTCTGACGACAGACTTTTATAACACCCTGTGTGAGCCTACAATCAAGACAAAATTAATAAATAGAAAATTTATTTTTAAAAACCTCTGCAAGAACTCAAAGGACATGCACAGCATTTAAAATACAATTGCTCACCGATTTGCACATAACTTACATGCTGTATAGAAAGTCACCAACTTTATTGGTATAACTTGTTGGCTAAACAAACAGTGTTAAAACACAACAATTAGTTGTCTTCTTGCCATTTTATGTAAGGATTTTACTAATTATATTGTATGTGTGTGACAAACTAACTAATACATTTAAAAAGAATTGAACAAATGAACTTGTTACCTTTAAATTTGTATTGTATTTGTATTCAGTACAAGTAAAAAGATTAAACTTAAGGCGAACACAAAGGACAGTAACTGAAAGGTGACAAAATTCGATTTTTGATCATTGAAAATACGCAGGAATTTGTACAATTTGTTGAAATTACTTGTTTCGAGCCTATTCCGTTCCCTTAGTAAAAATGATCTTTGAGCTTCTTTGTAAATCATGTGTACTACATGTATGATCTATCTACATCTATCTACATGTATATATCTATGTATTTATGTATGTATCTATGTATATATCCAAGTATGTATCTGTGTATCTATGTATCTATGTATCTATCTACATGTATGTATCTTGTTCTTACGTGTTCTATGTATCTATGTATCTATGTATCTTCATATCTACATGTATGTATCTATGTATCTATGTATCTATGTATCTATGTATCTATGTATCTATGTATCTATGTATCTATGTATCTATGTATCTATGT
>JAUELU010000026.1:4183476-4200963 GCA_032357145.1 Evasterias troschelii | reverse complement strand
TCATGTATATGTTGGGATACACCAAGTGAGGATACTGGTCTTTGACATTTACCAAAAGTATAAACTCCCTTTAAGAAACTTAATGCGGAATTTGTTTGGCCTTTTAGTCAGTGTGAACGCAAGCAGTTGTTCATTACTCATGTGTTCTTCCCACCCACGACTGTAAGCAAAAAAATATATATAATCGGCTATAGCGAGTGCCCACATTCTTATTATCCATGCTGGATATGAAACAATCAGTAAACCCTTAAGCCGATAAAATTAATAATTGTTCTTGTTATGGATAATCATGAATTAACTTAGGGTTGATTGGAGACAAGTGTATCCCATTATTAAGGGAAGTGTACACCTTTGGTAATTACTCCAAAAATTAATGGCCATAAAACTTACATGGTAAAGAGCACTGGAGAGCTGTTGATTATATAAAACAATGTTATAAATAAATGACACCCTTTGAAGTAATGTTCTTTTAGAGAAAGAGGTAATTTTCCACACACAAAATTGAATCTGACGAAGGCTTCAGGCATGATGATTTTCTCAGACATCTGAAAACACACAATTCTATGCAACGAGAGTTTTTTTCCTTTCATTATTGTCTTTCAACCTCGATGACCAATTGAGCCAAACTGTTCACAGGTTTGTTATTTTATTCGTATGTTGGGATACACCAAGTGAGGATACTGGTCTTTGGAAATTACCAAAAGTATACCATACCTTTATGAACAAGTTAAAGTTAACAGCGTGTGTCAGTTGACGTTGTTTATAGATTTCAAACCACGAATCATTTGGTGCTGACTGTATAGTGCTGATGTGGAAGTATATGTTCATAACCATTTCTGTAGATGAGTATGTTATTATTGTTAACTGTGGTGTAAAAGATAAACATGCTGAACAGTTTGGAATGTTCAACTTTAACAAATTGTCCACACTTATTGGAGCACCAACCACTGGAAAATTGTCATGGCGCGGAATTGTGCGCTGACGACCAATATAATTTAGCACTTTACAGTTAGAGTGACGTAAGAGCAGAATTCCGCGGTAAACAGCGCTTTTAAATTAAGGGCCAATTGCCCATGCTCAATTATGAATGTATAAACTTGGTTTGCGGTAACACCGTGTGTATATATCTACTTGCTAAAGGTTTTATATGTTGTTCTTTGAGAACTTGTCTTGCTATTTATTTCACTGCCGCGGAGTAGATTATTCGGAATTCGGGAGACTTCAGATGACCTTGCTGCTGATTCAAGATACAGAAAGAGCTCGATTTCGTAAATTGATTCGAGTAATCTTCCTAAAATATTGACCAAGTGCCTGCTGGTTACCAAGACTCATTATCATATGTTAAGCACAGGAAGATATTGCTTAGCAGAAACAGGTTACCAACCAAAATACCATGAACACTGAGTTTGAAGTATTTGTGCCTGGTATACCTGCAATTGTTTTGCTTAGCTTAACATTTTGCTGAGCACCAATATCTGCTGAACAGCTTCATGTGTCGTTGCGGACATATCAGTTTTGTTGCTAAACACTCTTCTCTCGAACTATAGTATGTTTGTTAGCTTGGGACTTGTGCAATGTGTATTACGGCAGGAGAGACCAATTAATTAAAGATGTTTTTTTTTCTACGCTAACTTTGTAATGTTGATCTTTCCACAGATTCAGCGAGGGCCGTTAAACAGACAACCATGAAGTGATGGCGCCAACTGCGATGAACAAATCTTGTTAAGCGGGTCAGCTAGTAAAATTCTCTCGCCAGAAACTGATACAGATTAACATACAACTTGGACGTCAGTTCGGACCGTTTTCGTGCATCAAATATTGTCTCTTCTTGATTGCTTGAACACAGACAGTGGAAAAATAAGAGACTTTTAAGTTTCGTTTCATTAGTTTCATTGACACATATTCTATTTGAAGCAGAACTTTTGACACTTTTAGAGGATGGTCGAGGAGATCGGTTACGACTTCAACTTTACATACACAATCGATGACGATGACAATGTATTGGACCAGCTGGAAGTCGTCCTTAAGATTGCAGTGCCGACTTTTCTCGCCATTCTTTTGTGTTTAGGCTTAATTGGAAATATGTGCATGATGTACGCCATTTTGGGAGCTAAAAACATGAGAACTGCGCCAAATATCCTCATCTTTAACCTCGCACTGGGTGATTTGCTCTATATTCTTATCCCAACACCGATCTACATTGAGCATGAGATTAACCCACACTCGGATTTGTCATTATTCGCCTGTAAGCTCAAGGCCTATCTTGGTTTTGTTGGGCAGGACGCGAGCGTTTTTGCTCTTGTAGCGTTAAGTCGGGAACGATTCACTGCCATCGTACGGGGGATGGAGGCGCGTCGACAAGGGAGGGACTCCTGCATGTCTAACAGTTTCTGCGTTGTCATTCTCGTGTGGCTAGCAGCCATTTTGTTCCCAACCCCGACTCTGTATTTTGCCAATGTCAATACCAACAAACAGTGTCGGTCGACGTCGGAAAATGCCGAAGTGGCGATGTTTTACGAATACTTCCGAGGCTTGATTGGTTACGTCATTCCACTAGTCACAGTTTGGTTCTATTATCTGAGAATAGCAAAGTCGCTCTTCAAGAGTACAAAGAGGTTAGTCAACTCATCACTTCAGTACCTCAAGATGTAATAACTTGCCTTCATTATCCTTTAATCCTCTCAATATCATACAACATACTAAACTACTTGCCCATCAAAAGGACCTGGCTAATGTAAATAGACATTTATTTTTATTTTTATTTATTTCTTTCTTTTTTTTTGGGGGGGGGGGCTGACGTTCAACCTTAGCAGAGTCGTTTTGGAAGGCTGAAAGAGAGAGAATCCGCTTGGGTCGAAACGTCAGGCCATTAACTATTTTGGCCCTCGGTCCATGCCCTCATACCATACTTTTTAAATGGATACCTTTGCTCTCTTTCCTCGTCCGAACAGATTTCAGAGCGACCTCCAGACGAACCCTGCCATGACTCGCCAAATGTGGGCTCGCAAGCGCCTGGCTGCCTCGGTGCTCGTCATTACCATCTTCTTCGCTGTTTGCTGGTTCCCGTACTTCTTCTATAACATTTGGATCCTATCCGGCAGCGATGCTGTAGTCTACTCAAGCTCTGTAACAGCGACAGACTATCTGAGATACGCGGGTATTGTCATGCCCGTCGTTAACACATGTCTGGATCCCTGGCTTATTTTCGTCATAAGCTCGAAACACAGGGCTGGTTTAATCGGGTGCTTCAAATGCTTGGGGCAGCGCACTCACTGTGACGCAACGCACTCTTTTTACAGGGGCGTCTTATATCACACAACAAATAATGATGGAGAAATGGTGCAAAACGGAGTCTAAGTAAGAGTTACTCCGAAGTATATAGACTCGTGCAGTTTTAAGCAAGAACAAAACATGTGATTACCTTAAAATCCGGTCAGAAAAACACCACCACACGTTCTGCAACCACTTGTCCGAAGAGCTGAATATACATCTAATGAAATAGAATAGATAAAGTCTCAACTGGTATGCAAAACCCCAAAACGAAATAAAGATGGATTTAGAAATTTACGGTTATAAACTTCTGAGTCAGAGTTGAGACTCGGATGAGTGGGGCCTGATGCATTTCTGGGTCATTATGACCCGGAAACTTTGTTGAAATGAGAAAGGGCTCGACCCGGTGTTCCTGGTTTGATGGGCTGCATATTGCGCCACAACACCTTGTAAACCATTACTTCAAAACGTAGTTCAAAATACTGACTCATGAAGCGCCTTGAGCATCACTGAGTCACTGATATGGGTACTATATTAGAAGCCACTATATATTATCAATGACCCAGTAATGGGTCAAACTGACGCAGAATCAGTCTATTGCGTTGAAGGTCTATAACTGGGGGACGATTCGGGGGGGGGGGGGTGGGGGGGTGGTCGTATTTCTAAATCTCGTATTTCAATATCTGTTCGTATTTATTTCAGTTTTTGTTTGCTTTTTTGTAGTTTGTCTGTTGTTTGTTTCTTTGCTTGTTTGTTTGTTTATTTGTCTGCTTGCATTCCAAGTTAATTTGTAACCGTGCCTTCGGGGTCTTTGGTGCGATTTCGTCCTTAAACAACTCGTACTGTACCCGGGGAAAATAACAGGGTTTAGAGCTTTACGCCCTTCTTCCATCAAGCACACAACTTGCTGCTAAGTACAAATGAGCGGAAAACCAGTTACAGATGGTACACTTGACGTGGTATTTTGGCTGGTAATCTTATTCTGGTGAACATAAATTTGTTGTGTTAAGCTAATATTTGTGG
Source organism: Evasterias troschelii (assembly GCA_032357145.1). Lineage (NCBI taxonomy): Eukaryota > Metazoa > Echinodermata > Asteroidea > Forcipulatida > Asteriidae > Evasterias > Evasterias troschelii. The sequence continues at coordinate 4,196,670 of JAUELU010000026.1, read as the reverse complement.
GTAAAGCAGCAACGTATTTTCCCTAAAAGTAACAGCAAGTAACGGTAAGCAACAAAATGACTCCCGCCAAAAAAGTATGCCACTTTTACATTTTTGTTGCTGGAATAAAGACATGTTTTCCCATTCCCATGCAGAATTTTACATTCTCTTACTGACTTATGAATGGCAAAACAAAAACACTATCAAACTTTCCCGCTCAGTTCTCTTGGAACAAAACAATCCACATTATCTGCTTACGCCCTGTATTGGTACACCTGTCTTTATACGCCCTTCTTCCAGACACACGGGTGATTTATTAGTCTCTCGTGAAAATGTATAAAGGTACTGTATACGTTTGGTAATTGGAGCCTGCAGATTGTGTTCACCCTATGTAAATGTAGGTACATACAATAAAACTAACCTGTGAAAATTTCACTTCGAAAGGTGGTCGCGTTTTTCAGATATCACCGACAAACCGGAGCGAATATTTCCACGCAGGAAGAATATTCCCCGTAGGAATACACAGTCTGAGAAGCGCTTCTCAGATTACAATTTTGGGGAATACAAAGTGATATATTTTTCCGTAACCGTAGTGAACATGAGTGTGTTCCAATTAAAGACCCATTTCACCTGACGTCATCGCACGATCAACCTTGACGTCAGTTAATGGAGTCTAATTTGGCATCAACATTCATCATGGCACAGTCGCCCGGTTTTCCCTCCAATTTAAATTAGCGTATGACGTCAAAGGCTTCCTCACTGAGGTCAAATGAAGAACTTTCATTGGCTGAGAGTTGAGTGTTTCTATTGTTTGGCAGCCAAAATAAAAATTCATTCAACGCAACATACTGAAGTATTGTGGGGAAGTGCGTTTACACAACAATGAGAAGATTGCAAGATGGTTCACAGATTTGCAGTTAACTTATATGGTATAAAGATGGTCACGGTAAGAAAACTGCACTTGAAATAGTTTTGCCTGAAATGACCGGTATAGATTTTGGGAGATGAGTTATCAGTTAGTTTTGATCTATAGCAAGTATGCTAAGCGAATCTAAAACATGTTTGTAAACAGAGAAATGGTACAACAGGATTATTCGTTATTTTCTTGTGACTCCGATGACCGATTCAGCCTTTACTTTCACATGTTTGTTATTTCATGTTTATGTTGGTAACACAAAGTGTGAATCTTTGGCAAGTACCCATTTTGTTCACGTGCTAAATTTGCTTGTTTGTGAATGTGGAACGATATCATTTCAATGGGTTATTATCACTTCCGTACTTATGTGTGAGACTGTGAAAAATAAATGGATAATTACAACATTGATTAGGATTTATTTCAATAATTGTGTTGTTGACTTTATTTAGAATTTCGCATTCTCCAAAAATCACTTCAACTATTAAATAATTTTTAAATACAGTGTATTGGCACAACGCTGTCTATTTTTTGCCTTTTATTGTTAATTAAGTGCAAAATTTAAAACAAATTCGAGAATATGCACGTATAAAATTAACAAACTAATTTTTTGTTTCAAAAATATTTTTAGGAAATCCAGGCGATTAAAGGGAAGGGATACGTTTGGTAATCACTCTTAAAATCAATAGCAATAAACACGTATTGGTTAGAAGCCTAAAGCTGCTTTCGATAGTATCGAAAGCATTTTAAGAAACATTTCACTTCGAAGAAATGTGGTTTTGTAACAAGATATCAGTTTTTAAGACCCACAATTTGAATCTTGACGTTTCTGTCAGAAACGATTCCCAGATTCCTTCTGAAACAATCGAACGGTTCAAAAAACCAACTTTGCCTTTAAAACCAACAAATTTGTAAACATTATTTGAATAAATCTATTGTTAATACCAAGAATATATATACCTTATTTCAAATTAGGATGGTCTAAAGCATTTTAAGAAACATTTCACTTCGAAGAAATGTGGTTATGTAAAAAGATATCAGTTTGAAGACACACAATTTGAATCTGAGAAACGTTTCTGTCAGAAACGATTCTTAAACAATCTTAAACAATCAAACGGTTCTAAAAAACCTTTAAAACCAACACATTTGTAAACACTATTTGAATAAATCTATTGTTAATACCAATAATATAATGTCTTATTTCAAATTAGGAAGGTCCATGAATCCAGACATTCTGCCATTTTTCTCTTTAGAATAGCGATGCTATAATTAAACCTCGTCTTCTCGGGCTTGAATAGTTTGACACAGAAACACTTGCGGCAACACTGGCCAAAAGTTACGATGGAGCAGGAACACAAGCCCGAGTGTTGAGTCTCTGCCGCCATCTTGACCCAAATATTGAAACTTTTAAGAGCTTTGGTGCAGTAACAAGAGACATTTCAATCAAAAGTTTGGCCTTTTCCAAACATTGACTTGGGCTCAGGCTCTAGGAACCATCCAGAGCCGGTGTCATAGGAAATTTGTGATTTGGTATTTATGTACGATAAATAATTGACATGTTTTGAAGGAAATTTATACAAAAGAGGGCGCTATCTGGTGAGATTTTTTACAAATTTGCCATCGGGGAGGGGGGGATTTAATGCAATAAATGATATTCCCTGCTTGCCAAGAAAAGTAAAATACTACGAAATGGGGCAGATTAATTAATTAGACTACCAGACCAAACTGTAACGATTCCTGAGAATTGACCTGGGGTCAAGTCTCAGGAGTCAAACCAAGGAAATTGTTTAGTTCGACCTCCTGCATGATATACTTTTCTCAACATTAATCTCGGGACCTTTCTCAAACCTCGGCCAAACCTATTCTTAGCTTGAAGCTTATAATTCTAACACTGCTGACGTAACCTAAGCCGGAAAGCCGGAGAGTTGCAACGAGGTTTGGAAAATACCCTTTGGTTAAGTCTCAGCTGAATCCATTTACGGCTCAATCTAACTTGAATGTAGTGCACAAATCAGTCACATTTTTAATTTTATTTACACTTTTTTCTATCTACTCATTCAAATATTTGGTATTTCGGCAAAGCAGCGCAAAAACCCCAAAACTACCAAAACACCCCAGAAATAACCGCTCAATGTCCTATATAAGCTATGGGACACGCCTAATACAAAATACACGATTAACGCCCGTGGCGCGTATAAAAAAATGTCTCCCGCATTAGGACTTTCGAATGTCAAAATGGATCTCATCTTATCTTACCATGTTTGTGTCATCGATATTTTTGCAAAGCCTTTTTGTAAATTTTAACAGCAATGCCGTACTTTATAGTAATGAACCTGCTTTACTAGGGGTAGAAGGAGAGCAAACTACTATTTGCTTTGCAACCTTTTATGGTTAAAAGCAGATAGTTAGGGTGAACAAACCGCAGTGTCGTTTTGGTTGGGTATCTGGTGAATACTGCATGGTAAATTCCATATCTGTAACGACTCCTAGCCCTATATTAACTTTGGTAATTACTCAAAGAGTTAATGGCCATAAAAACATATTGGCTTGTCCCGGGCTAAAGGCGATGAACATCGGGGTCCAAGCTACCCGCTTCAGAAAACTTATTTGACAGTTTAGGTACTGAAAAGAAGTATTTTCAAGCAATTTTCAAGGTAATGTTTGGATCTGAATGTACACATTAAACAGCAGATATAAACCCAAATGACACTTTTAAAGTTATCAATGATACTAAATGTTTAAGTATTTAACAACAAGTTCCCAATTGATACATATTTTCAGTTCTTGGGTTATATTTTGAGAACATTTTGAAATTTTGAAGAAGTGGATTTAACCTCAGAATCAAGTACATATACAAACTTTTGTACACACCGTTGCGGGGACTTCCTATAGTAGTTCTATTATTCACTTTTCTAAAGAATCACGTTATGGGGACCCAGTTTAACAAAGAAAAACCTTGCGGGGACCTTTCTTCCATTGTGTAAATATCCCCACAAATCTGGGTATGCCTACCCTACTTTACAAACCCAAGTCACCAGCCAGGGTTTCAAAAAATTGTGCGGCGAGAGCGATGAGTTTAATGAGTACGAGGTTATAACTTTGCATGAAATATAACCAAAACGAGGTTGAGATTAGACTCCACATTGACTTTCATTGGACCAACGTTGGGCCCACGGAACACTTTCATTGGACCAACATTGGCTGACATCATCATGGCCCAACGTACTTTTGCCTATCGGCCTTATGTAGGGCCAATGTAAAAATTGGGTCAACGTTGGCCCAACGTTGGCTCAACGTACACATTGGCTCAACATTGTGCCAATGTCTAGGTTAAAACATTGAACCCATATTTGGCCAACAAAGTTGAACATAACTTATAGGACCAACGTTGAGCCCAATATTCTGCAAACAGAACAGTTGTTGTCTGGATTGTTTATGAACCGAAGAAGATACAAGAAAATTGTGCATTACAACTACATGGTATAGGCCTACCATACTTTAATGCATATGTACCCGCTTTGTTGTTAAGCTTTGGGGACAGTACACTGCCATAACAATCTTTTTTAAATCTGATTGTCTGCAGGATAATTCCCCATCCACTCCCATCCACTACATCCACTTGTCAATAACTCAATTGAGAGAGCACACTGTTTGACACAAACCCCATCCACGGGCTAAAGACAAGCAGTTTGCCAACCTATCCAGTGCATGTATACACACGGAAAGATGACAAATCCACACTTGCATCACCAGTCAACTTCATTGAACTTTATCCGATCAAAAATGTTCATGCATAAACTTGGCGATCAACAAGTTTGTTTTCTCGTCCACCAAATCGATTTGTCATTCAAATTGCATCACTTGCGACGTTTTTACTTCAATTCGTAAAACATAAAATCCATGTGGAAATGTAAACATTGTGATGTAATGTTGCCAACACTATACGGTTCGTGTTTATGCCTAACTCTGGGCACGAGGTTATACAATTTTTACTGATGAGCATTACATGCGCGATACACGAGAACAACTAGTCCCCTGACTCATTCGCGTTCTTCCTGTTATGGCAGACTTTCTTGAGCTCTGACTATTCTCCGAAGTCCGAACAGCACCTAGGCATCTGAAGCACCGGAACAAACACGCTCTGTGTTTTGAACTAATGGTGAACAGGAGCCAGGGATCCAGACATGTGTTGATAACGGGCATTATAACTCCCGCTTGTCTCAAAAAGTCTGTTGCCGTATCTGATGTGTCGTACAGTGAAGCTCTGCCGAGGGATAAACTCCAAATGTTGTAGAAAAAGTACGGGAACCAGCAAACAGCGAAGAAGATGGTGATGACGAGCACTGAGGCAGCCAGGCGCTTGCGAACTCTGACCTGGTGAGCCATGGCTGGAGTCTCGAAGTCATTTTGAAACCTGTGAGAATGACAGAATATGGGCATTTGGTATGAATGGTATGTTTCCAGTCCGAGTTTCTAATCGTCTACAATAAATCAGTTGTTTAATCACTCTTAACATTAATGGCAATATAAAACTTATTAGTTAGAAGTACAGCAGATGTCGCTATAGTACACAGCATTTTGAGAAATATTTCACTTCGAAGTCATGTGGTTACGTAAAAAGATAATAATTGTTATGTCCCATAATTTAAATCTGAGAAAAGTTGCAGCCAGAAACGTTTCTTGTGTTGTAAATTTCTTATAGGGATTATTCTTCCTGCGTGCATGGACATATCCATATTTGCTCCAGATTTTTGGCGATATCTAAAAAGCAACCCCAGCTTTTGAAATGAAATTTTCACAGGTTAGTTTTATTCTTATATGAGATTAAAACTATTGAACAGTTCAAAAATCAAAGGTATTTTAATACTTTGCCTTTAAGTGTGACACAAGATAAATATTTATCAATGAAAAACCAACACATCACGTAGGTTTTTATTACCTCTGTATGAAAGCCTGCTAAACGGTCAACTTTACTTCAGAAGAAACATATTTAATTTAAATCAATATTTGATTGATGTTGATACGAACCTCTTTGTACTCTTGTAAAGGGAAATCGCAATCTTCATGTAGTAGAAGCCAACTGTGATCAGTGGAATGACGTAACCAATCACAGCTCGGAAGGATTCATAAGCCACCGCCACTTTGGTATTCTCCGACGTAGACCGGCACTGATGATTTGCGGTACTGATGACCTCGGCAAAAAACAGTGTTGGGACGGGGAACAAAATGGCTGCTAACCATACCAAGATGACAACACACAGACTGCTAGACAAGCATGAGTCCCTCCCCTCTCGACGCACCTCCATCCCCCGTACGATGGCAGTGAATCGTTCCCGGCTCAACGCCGCAAGAGCAAAAACGCTCGCGTTCTGCCCAACAAAACCAAGATAGGCTTTGAGCTTACAGGCGGATGATGACAAATCCGAGTTTGGGTTAATCTCATGCTCAATGTAGATCGGTGTTGGGATAAGAATATAGAGCAAATCACCCAGTGCAAGGTTAAAGATGAGGATATTTGGCGCAGTTCTCATGTGTTTAGCTCCCAAAATGGCGTACATCATGCACATGTTTCCAACAAAACCGATGAAACTGAGCACAGCCAGAAATATTGGCACACCGAGATTTTCTAAGCTAGGTGAAAATACGTACGTGTCGTTTACACTACCATAGTCATAGATATAGTCAAACAGTACAGGGTAATCCATTGTGCACTCTAGTTAACCATGTTGCCTTTACGAAGATGGCGTAGTAAACCACGTTGCTTTTTAGGAAGATGGCGTAGTAAAATACGTTGTTTTTACGAAGATGGCGTATTAAAGTACGTTGCTTTTTACGAAGATGGCGTAGTAAAATACGTTGTTTTTACGAAGATGGCGTATTAAAATACGTTGTTTTTACGAAGATGGCGTACTAAAGTACGTTGTTTTTACGAAGATGGCGTAGTTAAATACGTTGCTTTTACGAAGATGGCGTAGTAAAATACGTTGCCTTTACGAAGATGGCGTAGTAAAACACGTTGCCTATAAAGAGATGACAACACGCTGCTTTTTACGAAGATAGTTTTCACGGAGATGGCCTGGTTAAGTGAGCCACGTTGCTTTTTACAGAGATGGTCTCGTAAACAACGTTGCTTTTTATGAAGAAGGCGTTAAACCACATTGCATTATCTGAAGATGGCTTTTTGAACCACTGACGTGCGATTAGCAGAGACAGCCTGGTAAACCACGTTTCTTTTTACAAAGAGGCCCTAAACCACGTTGCTTTGTACTGAGATGGCTAGTGAACCGCTCATTTTTCATGTAGATGGTCAAAGCCTCATCGCCTACCCGCAGAAGCTCAGTTTAGTTCGCGTGGTTAGTCAAACTCAGATAGTATCAGTCCATAAACACCGCTATCTGTTGAGATACCATAATTAAGAGATTTTAAAAAGAACATCGTGTATAAAGCAATGACACAGGAAGGAAACTATAGTTGGTACTTAAACAAAGTAGGACGGTGAGGGCATCCGATGTACACTCTAATTTACCGTTGAGGATGACCATTTTTGAAGATTCGTGTGGTGCATGGAGTGTGAAATACAAAAGAAAAGAAAATCTTTTAATGAAGAAGTGGTGGCACTCTACTGATTTTCAATTATGAGATTAAAGATGAAACAAAAAATGGGAAAATAAAACTGACGATGTCACATCACAGAACAGCGTCCTCACAAATAAAATATCATTATCCGATTAATTTTGAAGAAAGAAAGGGAATATGTGTACTCAAGTGTACAAAATCGCAACAACAACAAACCTGACGGATTAGAGAAAAAAACTAAGGTAGTAATTGTGTTTTGATGGCCATAAACTGAGGGAAAAGGTAAATAATTACTTCTTTTCATAATGCAAATTGTGTTCACTTTTCATTTTGCATTGAAGTAGGAAGTTTCTTCTGACTTTATTACATAGACTTCTGAGAATTGTCTAAATTGTCAGTAATTAATCAATATCTTTCGTTTAAGCTTACATGCATTTGAAATCTTGGTTATTATCTATATACTTAGTCAATCACCAGTCAGCGGACATAATTGAGCCCAGTCTACATATATTTACAAACTGGTACACGGTAAATATTCTTTTCTGCAATACAAACGTTGTCCTTCTCAACACATAGCCTAAAATGTTGACCTTCTCAATACAGCCCTATAGAATTCAATCAATGTTGATTTTATTTGATATTGTTTGCATTAATGAAATAATTAAATGGTATGGTTATTAGGACATAGGTTGTTTTTTGTCAATGATACTGATTTATAGGTAACATGATACAGAAACATACAATAAAGTCACATGTGAAAGTTTCAGCTGAATACAGTGTCTATACTTGCTGAGAAAAGCAAAAAAACTGCCACGGTATTTTAACAAGAACGTTGAATCCATCCACGTTTAGTGATGTGACAGTGTGTACCAACCACATCACTGGCCGCAGCATTCGCAAATAGACATCAACCTTAACAAATCTGAGAGACGATTCATGCATAAATCGTTTCTCGGAATCGAATAATTCCGGGTGAAATTGTTTCCAAACCATAATATTTCGAAAGGAAAACATTCTCAGAAGTAGTTTACTATCAGCAGCCGCAGTGATTCTCACAAACGTTTTTATGGTCATTAATTTTTGGAGTATTACCAATCTATGATGACCATACCTTTAATTACAGTAGTAACTCATTTGCAGTGAATGCACCAATATTGTTTACCCACCACGAGAAGATAGACAATGTGAAATAAGGTTTATGTTCTTATAGACTTGTGGACAAGTCATTAAATGTTTACAACTATACCGGCTCTCTGCTCTCGCGATACTCACCCCCTGGCTCCAAATGGTGCACCACAATAGGCAAAAATTGGTTTGCAAATTGAGGATTATAACTTGTAAACCTAAAACGGGGGGTCATGCAATTAACAGGTCGTGTACCTATGACAAGTTATCACAACCCGGAGGTTCTGTGCTTCAACTTTGCGAGGTGACTACGGGTTTGGTCCTACTTGGCTTGGGAAGTGAAGGGATGCCTCATGAAAACTGGCTTTAAGTCGGTTCGGGAGACAGCACTTTTTGTGGGTGGTACTTTCACGGGTAGTTAGCAAAAATTCCAAACGGTTGACATACCAAAAGTTGCCCGAAAATAGATTTGCTTAGTTCTCAAGAGGCTGGGAGACTTTGAAGTATTTGTTGGGGTATTTTTACATTTAGCATTTTGCATGGTTGCGTATTTAGTGTCGTGCACCCTGCTAACGAACTGGGGCAATAGATCGATCCATTAAGCCCCGCCTCCTTACAAGTTGACCAATCACAGCCGCCAAACTCGATCACCATTAGTGCAAAGATCACCAAACGGCTCAAATGGTGATCAGATTTCGCGGTTGTGATGGTCAATGAGAAATGGGCGTGGCCTAATGGATCGGTGTTTAGTCGCGAGAGCAAAAGTCTCGCGTTAGCAGCAGTCTCGCGAGAATATCGTCCAGGGAGAGCCGTTACGCATGCACACCTTTAATGACTTGTCGATAAGTATATCCTATTAAATACACTCGTCCTCACTCGCTTTCAATTACTCCTCGACGCCAGTCAAACTTCCCCCACCTTCAAGAGAACCATTCTTATAACACGCTTCAGGCCCATTCATACTCACATACATTCTGACAAATTATCTGGTTTGCTGAAACGCAATTTCCTTTTTCTTTAATTAATTATACATTATGTCAATTATTGCATCTGGGGTAGTACGGTCTTAATGACTGAAAATGCATCAATATAACCCTCATAATTTACGGCCAGCCCCACACACTTATTGTATACCACATGTGTTCAGGACAACGCTCGAAACACTTCTTGTTTTTGCTAGGGAGTCTGGGTGTTTGTTTGTTTGTTTGTTTGGGGGTTTTTAATTGTATTTTTCCCTGATGGTTTTAACTTAAAAACTCAATAAGATAAAGCCCAGAAATTTCCTGTATTGCAATCATAAGACAGGTGTACATTTGTTTTAATTTGTTTTATTGTTTTGTTTTAAATTATAACCAATTTATTTATTTATTTATTTATTTATTTCTGGGAAACCTTATAAGTGAAACACTATTTTTTCCAGGATGTCCAGCAAACAAATCGCATATTTGTTTGCTCAATTACATTAAAAATAAAATTAAATGGTTTTAACAAACTTTCACTGTAACAGTTTGGGGTATGTCGTTTTGATATTCCATGTGGTGGAATTTTCAATTTTATTTGAACTGGTTTTTAATTTAGTTTTATCAATTTCTTCATTCGATTGTGTACATTACTATAACTCTTAGAGTGTCCTTGGTAACTATTTAAACTGATTCTTTTTGTGGCTAATTTCGTTTACGAGAGTGTCGTTCGAGAGCGTCGATTTATTGCAAGCACAAAACAGGAATTAAAATAGTTGAACCTATTCAGTTTGTGTGGCAACGTCCTTATTAGATAGCGTATTCCACAGCTCTGCGAGTGTTCGTGAGCAATTATTCGAAGTGATTTTTGTTTGTGTCCATTTCCTTATTTGATTATGTCCCAATATATACTGTTTTGAAAGGGCTTCCCGATTCCCCAGAATGAATGTCCAGGACATCAATCGAACAAAATATTAACAGTGGCATATTCACCATATTTGAGAATTAGTTTGTTTTCTTTCATTAACTATTGGTGATGGCATTCAGTTCAAATAGTTTCGGATTTCACTTTAACAGATTCAAGGTATGAAGTTTCAGCTCTACTAAGTTCATTAATTCCCGCTGCACAAAGAAGATCCCGTCGTTTCACTATTAGCAACAACCAATTAACATATCATTATGTTACCAATTTCTTCTGGCTCAGGAATATCAGTGTTGTACAGTGGTTGTGTTCGAATAATGACAGATTAATTGATGCATTATACTTGTTAAACTGCCTATATTGAGACAATTCAACGTCAGTGTTCTCGTGTGGTAGCCCAGACCATGCCCAGACGTACTGTTGGACTGACGCATCTCCCAGGACGTGATGGACGGATTTGAACTATAGGTCAACATTACTCCATCAGCTTAAGAAACCAGATTATTGTACATGAGAAGACATACACAAACAAACTCACATAAGACCCATGACCATTCATCCCCCTATTTCGTGACTCTACATGGACTTATCGTGACTTATCGCAGCTTATCGTGGCTGAGCGGTTCAGGTGTTTCTGATCTGTGGGTTCAAATCCCGGTCTTGACACATGTGTCCTTGAGAGAGAGTTTTCACCACTTGCTTTGTCCTTCAGATTGGACGTAAAGCCGTAGTGCACTGGGATTGGTAGTACACACCAGAATCAATAACAAGTGTGATAGAGTATAGGCGTTAACCCCTGTTCAAAGGAGGCACCCTTGTTTACAGGTTTCCCCACAGGCTTGCAAGCTACCGTGATTAAGTTCACTAATATTAAGGATCCTTGGTTTTATTACTAGTAATTTATGACAATAATAATAATAATACTGTCTGTTGCCACGCATTGAACAAGGACAAGAACAAGTGACTGGCCACAGTCAGTTGCCATTTCCTGGCAACCTGTCTCATCTGGCGCGCCTATAAGCGTTCCAATAGACAGACTGCTTGCTCTATGGTTATAGTTAGTGTCTATCTCCCTAAGTAAATGTTAGCCCAATCAACAGTGCAATGAAATTTGACTATTTCAAATGATTGGTTCTTGTTATGCACCCACCCACTCTGTCCCAAGTGGGGAATACACCAAGTTAGTACTATAGTTCCAATTCTCCACGGCGCCATATTTATCCGGAAATGACGCAAATTGACGACAAATGACATAATTTTCTTGATTGGGTTACATTGAATGCTCTTGCTGGTATAGATTGTCCATCACCATATACAATCAAATGGCGACGATCAGCCAGCGATGACAACGCCAACGTTACTTCCTCGGAAATGATTTCAATTCGAGAGGTTTTCAATTTCTGAGGACATTGTCATGCTATATATAAGACACTAAAATGATCCGTATATCTGTTCCCTTCTTTGACACCAATCAAGTAACACTTCTAAATCATGCAACACATTGTAGATGGTCTGACAGATTGTCAGTTTGCATTTCAAGACAATTTTGGAGTCGAAAATACTCTGGCCATTTCACTGTTGTACCACGGCATCAACAAATCGTCTACACCAACAGAACTAGTACCCGTACAACTGCGCGCCATACAAACAACATACACAACATAAACAACATACAGGTCAAGAGCGTGCCTTGGGTTGTTACCAAAAGCTTATAAATAACAATATTCGGGATATACTTTCAAAACAGAGTTAATTGACCGCAAAATTACGCACCTAGGCCTACCCACAGAAAAGAGAGAGCTCTACCTTTCAGAAAATATGTTTAAGGAAAAATGGAGCTATAATTTTGTTCACGCTTCATCGGTCAAATAAATAAAATTTAGTGAATGAAACATTCCAAAGAGCTCCACGCAAAATTTGAAATTGAATCCTGTTAAGCAAAGTCAACAATAAGCAATTTGGCAGGTCAGAGACTGGTCTATAAAACGCCATGAGTTGATTCAAAGGTGCGCTGAAATCTCACAACATTGTTCGACTAGACAGAATGTTTGGACACAACTGTAGACTTGGCTCCAGTCGGAACAAGTAAAATGGTTTGGACATTTTTAACCCCAAAACATTTGAATACGAATGAGGGTTGGTGTCCGTTCATGAATGCTGGGGCCACAAATACAGCTGGTAGGCATACCCGCTGTCGCCAAGGTAACGTGATGAATTCTCATTAAAATAATTCTTGGAAAATAGGCCAATTATAAAATCACGCCTTTCGGTTGGGCTTCGATTAAGCCTCCATTATGTCTGAAGCCCCGTACCAAAAACGTTTTCAAAAATACTGACAAAACTCGAATCGTAACCTATAAATAAGCCTTATAAGTTATAGTTGTGGTTTCATATAAGTGGGTGTCGTTTGTTTTTAGTTTGTTTGGGTTTTTGGGGTTTTTTTTTTTAGAGAATGACATGAGATACCACGAAACCGTTAAAACTCTGACCTAAATAGTTGAACAGTGGAGACTTGTTTATTACTCCCTGAATATAAATCAAAAAAGGAGACTTAAAGGCAGTGGACACTATTGGTAATTACTCAAAATAACTGTTGGCATAACAACTTACTTGGTAATGAGCAATAGAGAACTGTTGATAGTATAAAACATTGTGAGAAACGGCTCCCTTTGAAGTAACGTAGTTTTTGAGAAAGAAGTTATTTTCCACGAATTTGATTT
>JAUELU010000026.1:4166545-4178024 GCA_032357145.1 Evasterias troschelii | reverse complement strand
TTAAACCATGTAAGTTTAATGTAAATCTGTGACCTTTTCTGTTTTGTGTTTTACCAGAAGTATAGAGACCCTTTAAGGTTAAACATTGCTCAAATTAGTTCTCCACTTATCGTCAAAAGGATTCTGGACTTTAATTATGCCGACTTCAAAAAAATAATCATAACAATAATCTAGCTGACAACATATTGAATAAAAACAGTAGTGTTTTCAATACAAACACCACACATCGGCAATTTGCTGCAACTGTCAAACTAGCAGTCAATATTCATGTCAATTCACGCTTCAAGTGTTTTTAATTTTAATTTTTAATTATTCAGTAAAAACAAAATAAATAATTTATAATAAACGTCAACTATGTCTGTTAATTCTTACACAGGTAGACATACATTATGGAAGATGTTATATTGTTTTAATGTTCTTTCTCATCAACTAAACGCACCATAATGGTTACTATACATGTATTTATCTTCACAACAGAAAAAAAGTTCCGTTTAGCCCCGCCTCTTCTTCATACATCAACCAGTCCTAACTGCGAACATGCGCCCAAAGCATAATGCTCTATGTGTGGCATGGTGTAGCCCCTTATTGTATCGGAGTGCTTGAACTCTCAGGAATTCTTTACAGAGTTGGGGGGTCGGGTGGAGGGTACTTCTGTACAAGACAAAACTAGTGGGAGTATTGGGTTGGGTTGGGGGGGGGGGGGGGGGGGGTTAGGTACCCTCTGCCACTCATCGAGCATGATACAGATTTTATCCCATAGGAAAACTTAGTTAACAAGTTTTGGTAGCACCGGCCCCCAATAATTAGCTGCTTTAGTAGAAATATTGCTGAATAATTTTCTGCTTAGCAAAAGTAAGCAGAGTACCACTCCCCGTGTCACCCATGGTGCATTTGACATGACATTTGTGCTGGTAACCTTATTCTGATAAGCATAATTTTGTTGTACGCACCAGTTGTATGTGATACCCACGTCGGTGGTGGGCACCACTGATATGATAGCCATTATCAAAGAAGGGGGGGGGGCCTTAAAAAAGGGTTAAATGGGCGGGGCTTAATGGATATATGCTTCTTCGTTCAATTCTAATTTGTACAATGCATTGTTAATTCTTAAAATCACAGATACATATATTCAAAAAATATTGCCCAATAAATGTAGGTACAATGTAAGACCTACTACTCAATCTGGGATCATTAAAAAACAGTTGATAAATTTCTCTGCTAAGGAACATGTTACCAGGCCACCTTACACAGAGCCATGAATATCGTGCGTACTGGTTGGTAACCTTTATGTAATAAGCAAGATTTTTATATGCTAAGCCCACTTTCAGGTCAGTTCATTAAATGAAATACTTTAATGGAAACAGCCCACTCATTGTCCAGTTGTTTGTGTCATGGAAAATTCAAATGAGAATATTCTTATATGAGGGCCTATTAAAGCAGGAGATTTTCAAAGAAATATATTTTGAAGATATTTAAATGATTTTTAGCAATATAATTCTCCAGCTAATTGTACCCATACTACACACAACTCTTTGACGCATCAAAAAAGATTTCAAAACATTTTGTACAGAAAATTTACCATGAAAATTCTTAAACATTACAATAATTTCTTAAACAATATTAGAAAATATTAATTTACAAATTTGTTATTTATTTGAAATAACATGATTTAGCATTTATAAATAAAACATTTACGAGCATTTTACAGGCAGTTCAAAGTCTTCAAAAAAATATGTAAAAATGTTTCCACTTAACCCCAAAAACTTGTACGAGATGGTACAGGTTGTTCCAGCACAAAATTGAAACTTCAAATTTACTGTCTTTGTTTTCCCTCAAATTGTCTTCTAATATTGTCCTGTACATATTTTGATATTTTCTATTGGAATAGAATTGCATTTTATCGGTGCAATTCCAAGCCTGGAATTGAGTTGCTTACTTCCAGGTTGTGGGAAACTTTTGAAGGGGCACCACGGCCAAGACCAAGAGCAAGACCAAGGCAACTGAGGCCAGAGCAACCGAGGTCATGACCTCCATAGCCTTAATGTAATTCAAGGCCTTCACAGTTATTTTGACTGCTTCGTATTTGGCAAAAAGAAAAGCATACTGCAAGCACAAGCTCTGCAATACTTGCACCTTGCCACTGTTTACAAATGAAACATAGCATCATTGTTTTGAGGTTTAAACACAGACAAAAACTGTATATTAATAGATACCGATTAAAGAGAGTGTGCGACAGTGTGCTTAGTTCAAGCCAAAACAATGCAGTTATTAAGAGATGACACCAGCCTTCCCATGTGCACCATGAACATACCATCGGCCTTCAAACTTGACCCAAAGCAACACAAGGGGGCAGCAGACTACTTTTGACAAACTAAGTGTGCAAAATTGTCTGCAAGGTCAAAGTCAATTTTGTGATGTACTCGTTTTCCAATAGAGTCCTTTTGAAAGTGGTGGACAAGAATACAAGTATCTAAGCTCAAGTTAAAATGGTGCAAAAACGCTATATTATTTAATATTATCTTTCCAGTGCAAAATTTGTAAATTTAAATTATGACACATTTCAATATGGTGGAAATATACCTTTTGTCCAGGAATTTTGTTATTCCTGAATATGGAAATTCAATCAAAACAAAGTTGAATTTGACTTTTTGATTGAATGACACATTCTTGTGTGGAATGTACAGTCCCAATTGTTGTTGACACATACAATAACGTGTCATGGTCGAGTGGTTAAGAGCATCAGATTCATGTTCTGGTGGTTTAGTCATCGGGGTGTGGGTTCGAGTCCCGGTCATGATGCTTGTGTCCTTGAGCAAGACACTTTGCTATAATTGCTTCTCTTCACCCAGGGGTATAAATGGGTACCTGCAAGGGTAGAGGTTGAAATTGTGTTTGAAAAAGCCTTTGGAGCGCCATCAAGGCAGCCCGGGCTGTATACTCCACAGGGAGCTGAGAAAGATTTTTAAAAAAGGAATGTTATTGGCCCAATGACCAGGGCACTAATGTAAAGCGCATTCAGACGTTATTGTGAAATGTGCTATATAAGAACTTATTATTATTATTATGCTCTGAAAGAGTATCAAATTAAATGATATTTTAAGTGAGGTTAGACACTTGCAATATTAATTTCATAAGGACTCTTATCCATTGAAGAATGAGTGAATCACTAAACTGACTTTGACCTTACAGCCCCTCTTTAAGATCTCGGGAGACTGATGGATTGGCACACCAAAGATGCATAACCTAATTTCATGCTGCTGCTTACCACCACAATCTGCGCTTAGAGGGACCTACATAAAGTGCACTCCTGTGGGTTGTTAACACAGAATTCTTCGGTTAGCAGTGCCATGAAATTGGGTGCAAGCCTTGCAATGATCAGCTGTACTTTCTCATACAGGCTGGCTGCCGTTAACATTATTGGAAAGCCCACTGGCCTCTGAAGAAGTAAGTTTAACTAGCCTGCAGCACTCTTGACTAGTGTTTATATGTCAAGCTACTATGACCCAATTTCATGGCACTGCTTACTACATAAATAGTGCAGCGCTTTAAGGCACCTTTTAAAGAGCTTGATTTTATTGGCTGTACACGCAAAATTCCACGGTGGTGCCATTAAACAGGGCCTTGGTCAAGTCCTGAAGAGCATCTTCAGTGACCCGTTACTAATAAGCAGGGCCCAATTTCACAGAGTTGCTTAAGCAGAAAATATTGCTTTATAACTGTCTGCTTAGCAGAAATGAGCAGAATGTCAGTCACAAACTGTCTGTGAAACATGGTTGTTTGGCTGGTAACCTTATTCTGGTAAGCATAATTTTATTGTGCTTATAGTAACTTTTTGTGCTTTTAAAAGCAGCTCTATGAAATTGGGCCCTGGTCTGTAAGATGAAAATCAATAGCGTGATGGCTTGGAAAAGCCAGCTACATGTACACTGTACAAGGTCATAGCATCCTGTTTCATCTCCCTATAATCCTCATATATGGCATTCAAGACCATGTCTCGAAGTCCTAATGCTATTAATAATTCCCTGGCTGGATTTCTAGCTATAACATTTTACTCAGACACACAGAATCAGGCCCCCTCAAAAAAAAAAAAGAAAAAAAAAAAAAATTATTTTGCTTCAATTCTAGCGTCTGGCAGTTACAGTTGTATTGCTTCATTTATCTCTGAAAGTGTTAAGTGTGGCATGTCGTGGGCAGGCTGTTTGTGTATCGAACTAAAGTTCTGGTGGTTATGTCATCAGGGTGTGGGTTGGAATCCCGGTCATGACACTTGTGCCCTTGAGTAAGACACTTAACTATAACTGTTTCTTTTCACACAAAGGTAAAGGGGTACCTGTGAGGGCACAGGTGGTTCTTGTAAATGATTTACATGTAGCTTGGTACCCTTGGTATGCTACATACTTGGCAGCACAGAATGTATACTCCAAAGGGAGCTGAGAAGGTTTAAAGAATGAAATAAATGGCCCAGTGACCAGGGGCCGATTACACAAAGAGTTAAGATTGATCGTAACTGCAAATCCATCGCAGTTGCTTAGCAAAGAGTGATGTCACAATACAAATCACTATGGTAATACTG
Source organism: Evasterias troschelii (assembly GCA_032357145.1). NCBI lineage: Eukaryota > Metazoa > Echinodermata > Asteroidea > Forcipulatida > Asteriidae > Evasterias > Evasterias troschelii. The sequence goes on along the minus strand of JAUELU010000026.1, from coordinate 4,173,451 downwards.
ATAACTCATCTTAAGATGAATCTTGGTGCTTTGTGAAATCGACCACTGGGGTTCTCATGTTGGAGCGCCATGAGTGACGATTTTGACAAACACGTAAGAAGCCACTACTATTATTAAGAAAAAAAAGAAGAAAAACCACACACAACAGAATTAGATGTTGCATATTGCTTACCAACCAAAGAGAACTATAATCAAAATATAAAGCCACAACATAGTTAACAGCCTTACATTTTGACCCCAGCACTTAGCAGAGTCTTTCTCTTAAGTGTCAAGAAATTATACATTGTTCTCCGACTGACTTTTGACTGATGATGCCGTTTCAAAACTTTATACAACAATTCATCTACATGTACTATTGCGTAATAAGCCATGCACAATGCACAAGGTATAATATGCAAATTGTTGTACATGGCTGTTGAATTATTGTGCAATCCCCATAATATCTCAAACTACTTTAGATATCAAATGATACACAAGGGAAACTGACTGGGTACATTTTACATGATTTGGGGTTTACAAAGAACAATCGACTAGAGGGGCATTTGAACCAAGGACTCTACCAACTGAGCTATCTGGCCCTATGTTGGCAGTCTCCAAATCAACCCAAAATCAAATTATTTTAAACTTACTATATTACTAATTGCTGACAAATTTTGTCATTCGGTATCTCAAAGAAAATATCTATGACTTTATATTTCAATCAATTTTGTTACCATCACTTTAGAAGAAAAAAATGTGATGCATCACGAAGGTTAAAATTCAAACTGGTAAAGGAAACAAATCACCAAATAAAATATAGTAGTATTTGAAGCAGGATGACAGGGTATAAAATGCATCAAGGAGGCCTAGTTTTCCACACACAAAAGTGTACAAACCCATAGTATTTCAAATGTGACGTCGTTGGATGTTTAAGAATTTCGCACTTGAAGGGGGCAAGAGACTTGCATTTCTCTTTCCCCTTTTCATACGGACTCTATCTATTGGGACAGGAGTACAATACAAACAAGTGTGATAATCACTGTATACTCCAGCCGTCGATTTCACCAAACTCTTCCTAACTTACATGTAGGACTAGTCCTAGGCAATGCTAAGAGATAGGACTAGTCTTAAGTTAGGACGAGTTACTCGTCCTAACTCGAGATAGGATTAATTCTAGCGTTTTGTGAAATCGGCTGCTGAGTCCTGGAGAAAAAATCCAAAGTCATACTACTCCAGTGGGTCTCGACCCCATGACCTCCTCATTCTAGATACCTGCCCCCCTCATTCTAGAGCAGGCATCTTGACGTGCGACTTGACTTGTCCTGCTTTTCCGTTATTACAACAGGTAACAAGTCTGCTGATTGAGGGCTTTTTCGTTAACTCCACAGGCTCGCATGGAACAACATTTCATTTCAGCGTCGTCCAATTGCACGTTTGATGCAGTTGCGATATATTTCTCTATACTTTGTAGAATGACCATCTGTTGTACAAACTATCTTCCCACAGTCTGCTGCCCAGTGTGTTGAACAATCTCCTCCTGGCTCTAGTGACCCAACCTCAGCTGCCTGATCGTTCAAAAGTCACTTCTTGACGGTCCATAACATCCAAAACTATTATTTCTTATAAATCTTACCTTCAAATTGTGAGGAAAATACTGTTTCTGCTCTGAATGCCTCTCAATGAAAGTTGTATTCCTATATATACATGTCCTTCGGAGCACAGAGTGTTAGTGAGACGGCATTCACTGGATACTTTTTAAAAGATGCATCAAGTGAAGTCATTAAGACATTGGTGGATTGCCTCTTTATTTCTCTTCAGAATCATTATTTCTAGAAGAAGAAATCACTTGCCCAAACACACACTGTAAAGACTCACAAGTTTTTATTGGAGTAGCTCACACTTCCTGACCTCAAAGCTATCATGACTTTGTGGTCACTAGTCCGTTCATGTGAGGGCTCTCGGTCGAATCATTGCTGAGTGATCGCAAGGACTTCAATCCTGTTGCTCCGATTGGACCTGAACCTCCTAGTCCCTGAGCCTTCTGTCGTACCTCGAAGATCTCTTCTATTGCTTTTTTGAAGCATAAGAAATTGTAGTCGATCAGACCTGTGGAAGAAGACGACACTCGGTAAAGTCTTCTACTTCAAAGATGCGATTGCAACAATTATGAAAAGTGGCATTTGGTGCACGATATGGGCAGAGCTGTGTATTAAGAGAGTTGCGACATAGAGGGATCAGTTCTCTTTGCACGTATCTACCACAACGGTACCAAGGCGCTTGAACAAACAGAACATTTTAAGAAAGTTTTTTTAATAGTTTGTTATACATGAGACCGAATTATGTAACACCTTATAAGGGTATACAAGGTGTTGGGTGGCATTCAGCAGCCACTTCCAGAAACACAGGAAACCCCCCCTTTCTCTTAGCGATAAGTGTAACTGGATTCTGCTATGTGCATTTTACAACACACCATCTGAAGAACGAAGGTCCCATCTGAAGATTGAAGCAAAAACAGGACTCGAACCAACACTCTGCTCAAGTCGGGAGTTAATAACTTAGATCTTGGTTTAAAGGGTGTTTGTAACATTGGTTAGAGTAAAAATATAAATGTTCACAGATTCACACAGAACTTAAATGGTATAAAGATGGTCATGATGGAAAACTCCCTTTGAAAATGTTTTGGTTTAAATGCTATAGTTTTTGAGAAATGTCAGAGTAAAACAATTAGTTTTGATCTTACAAGTATAAAAACTTGATGTTTGAAAACATTGAAAACACTTTTTCTGGTGATTGCAATGACTGATTGAGCTTAAACTTTCACAGGTTTGTTGTTTCATGTATATGTTGGGATACACCAAGTGAGGATACTGGTCTTTAACTTTTACCAAAAGTATAAACTCCCTTTAAGACCAAACCTCCCGATCCATTGCCTCACCTTGCCTATCAAAGTTGTCTTCTCTAAGAATGCAGACAAGAGCTAGATATCTGTTGACTTCCTTGAGGTATAAGATTGTTGCATTGTTGAGTCTTATGATGGAGCTGGAGTCAGTGTCGTAGGCAACTTCACCATCGTCTGGTAACCTAGCATTGCAGAAAACTCAAAAATTCAATCAAAAAGTACTCTCTACGAAAGATGACTACATGTAGACCTACATAGAATACAGACTAGAGCTAGCTATTTGAGTAAAAAATTGCATCCGGATAAAAAATATTAAATACTGCACACATAGAGCCTTGTTATATTTGGGTGAAATATGCGTCACAAGTCATACATTGTTTTGCCATATATTTACTGCCGTGTTGCTGACAAATTTAATGTAGGATTCTTATATTGATAATAATATAGAAGTCCCATATTTATAATAATATCGAAATCCGATTTTGATAATATAGGATGCTTGAGACACTTTGCACCGATTCTTAGTCATTTCCGCCCGTTCATCCCACTAAAACAAGGTCAAGTCACGCCGGACATGGTTGGTATCTACATGGAGTCATCCAAATTGTTCACAATAGGTAGTTCACAAGGGGTGTTTTACAGCATGGGGTGGACAAGTTTTCATGTCTACTTCTGGTTTATTTTGAAAAAACATTTGACCACCGAGCTTAGTCAGAGATCGGAAGTGTTTGATATTTCCAGAGTGAGGAAACTGGGGGCCTGAAGAAAAAACTCTAGGAGAGAAACAAACGCACAACTCTACTCACATGACCTTAGCTGGGAATCGAACCAGGGTCACATTTGTGAGAGGCCAGCACTTTAGGCAATAGCTACCCACATCATCCCCCTTACCACCCCCCCAAAGTAAACCAGGTGTGTCAGTGAAAGTTTTGATCGTAGCCGATAGTGTCCCGTTGCGACCACACCAGTGTTTGACAACAGTCCATCCAGGCCTAATCATGATCCAGGACAATTGAAATCTGTGCGATTCCTTGAGGATCTATGTAAGGTGAATTTATAAAACACTACTATTTTGATCTGAAAATTGTATTTTTGAGCCCTGACACTTAGTGGTACAATTACAAGAAAAATCAGATTCTTCTGCTTACCCATATATGCACGATACATCAATGACGACATCGATCATATCACAACATAACTCATACGACTGCATGTCAACTGGGGAACTGTCTGTAGCAATGTAGATCTTACTTACAATGTCAAACAAAAAAGCCTTCTCAATACCAGAGTTCTGAAAATAGACAAGACACAAAATGTTTGCTGTTTGTTCAACTCCTGAGGGAGCTGATCATATTTTGGAGATTACACCTCTGGGCCCAATTGAGCAGAAGGTATTGCTCAACAGATTTCTGCTAAGCAAAAATAAGCAGGATACCAGTCACAGAGGGTACATGTCAGATGGTGTTTAGGATGGTAACCGTATTCCAGTAAGCAGAAAAATGTTGTGTTTACCTTCTTTTCGTGCCGAAGCAGCTCTGTGAAAATGGGCCCTGAATAATTTTGCTGTTAGGAATTACTCCTTATTCTTTTTATAGCAGTTTTTCTTGCACCAAACACCTACAGTGTGGTATTATCAGTGAGTAGTGATTTAACAAAACAAATTTGCTTCTGGAAATACAACCAGCGGAGTCAAACCTTTGGTTCTACAAAATAGCAGATCGTTTTCTGTCATTAAATTACACAAAAACCACACAATTCCAAGGGATATTTATGTGAATCATTATATTCTACAGCCATATCCTTCCAGCCATATTCACCACCCTAAGTCTAAATCCAAAGACAGCGTGTCCCTTTAAAGAGGAATGTTGCTGGGTGAAGGAAAAGATAGAGCAAACATGTAAGACAGAAGTCTTGTTGAACATCTTACCGATATTAAGATGTTGAGGAGATTCTCCAGAGTGGGCAGCTGTGGAATGAGTTTCTGGACAACTTTACTGAAAGCTTCGAAGATGGAGTGATCATAAATACTTGTTAGGTAGAAACTAATATCACAAAGGAAAATAAAAGTTAAGATTAATAATATTTTTAAATCGGTAGCTGAATTACAATAAAGTTTGATTAAACGTAAACATTCAAAAACAATCACAAATTTTCCAACAAGTGACAGTTATCCTGTCTCAATGTACGGGAAGACTACATACATCTAGGGCCCAGTTTCATAGACCTAGTTAAGCAGAAAATACTCCTTTAAAATGTTCCACTAAACAGGATACCAGTCACAGATGGTACTGTACATATCAGTGACGTGGTATTTTGGCTGGTAAACATAATTTTGATATGCTGCTCTGTGAACTTGGGTGAACAAAGACAAATTTACTGTGACCTCCGGAGTTACGTGCTGGGCCCTAGGAAAGCGGTCTTCCAATCTTGTTACATTTTGGAAGGTACATATTTCAGGATTTGTTTCAGCAGTTTTTTCCCGTCACCACCGCTTTGGCGTAGACTCCAGCTTGGGCTCTAAGTATTCTCCCTTAAAAGTGGCTAGCCAAACACTAGTTAAACACCTCAGCAGGGCTCAAAATTAACACTGGACCGCAGGCCAGTGATTTAAGCATTGGGCCCATAACCTCACAACCAGACAAGCCTGATAATAGAACGCTACCTTCATTGTGTAATACCGTTGTGAAACAAAAATAAATAAAAAATGTTGACTATGAATGTGATGAATATCTTTCAAAATGTACATATACCTCAGATAAATCTTTTCTTAATTCTTGTCCAACTCATTTTGAGATACAAGCCCTGCAGTCTTGTAGATGTTTTTCCCCAAATTTGAGCCCAGCTGAGGACCAGTCAAAATTCTTTCAAAGTGGTCCGGTTGGGTAGTACAGTGTTGAATTGTATCCCTGATTAGTATGAAACATGGACCAGTGAAACAGCAAACTTGGTCATGCTGGCTCGTCACTGAGTAAGTTAAGGGCAAATCCCACTCTAGTAAATTTATCTTTGTTCAAACCAAAATGAATTTGTTTCATAATCACCTGAGATGTATGCAGTCCAGTCCGGCATCAGCAAGATCATCGTTGGCTCTCTGATGGATGTCTCTCTGTGTCTCAATCTTATGATCGTCTGATAAGCCATCCACTTTGTGAATAAAGACTTCAAACTTGATGCTAGGGTTGACCTTGTACGCTCTGGTGACTGTCATATGGAGCTTGGCAAGAGCATCCATGTAATCGTCCTACAAGGGAAAGAGTTACAGTGGATTGAGACTGAGGACTGAACTACATTGCAAAGTATTTCAGAAGTTCCAAACAAATAATACCGCACAGAGGCATTATCATTATTTAGCAGTCGCAACCGAGATCCCCTTCAAAACATCATGCCAGGAGTCTTAACTCTCTTCATGTTTGGAAGGTTCTCACTTTCAGATTCCATGTTTCTGCCATGTGTAAGGGGTGTTGTGGCCAAGCGGTTAAATGCAATGGACAAAAGCTCTGGTGTTTCTGATCAGCAGAGTGTGGGTTCGATACCTGATCTTGTGTGTCCTCTAGCAAGACACTTAACCATTATTGCTTCATCCTTCTAGTATCCTTTATTAATAACGTCCGAAAGTGGTCATGGTAAGAAACAAACATTAAGAAGATTTGTACAAACCTGAGCATCAATTACAAAGACCAGGGCACCGCATCCACCGAATATTGTCTCCGAGTCAAAGGTTGGATCGAAGAAGTCAATCTGACCCGGAAAGTCCCAAATTTGGAATTGCACAAAGGAGCTATTGTTGACATCTGTATTGAAAGAAATTTTGAAACAAAGATGAAATAAAAGAATGACAAAAAGTGAATGATGGAAAGTTGGAGAGGCAGTCAGGAGAAGGACTCAATTTGGACAAAGAAGAAAAACAAATGTTAGGGAAAATTTCCACAGATTTATTAAGGACGCTTTTACTCTTAAAGCCACTGGACACTATTGGTAATTGTCAAAGACCAGTCTTCTCACTTGGTGTATCTCAACATATGCACAAA